>JAJEKB010021898.1:0-11431 GCA_022393335.1 Macrotrachela quadricornifera | reverse complement strand
AAAAAAAAACATATATGAAAAATACTTGTTAATAAAATTTTACTTTAATTGATTCAGCTAATAATTGTGCAGGTGGTATTCGATTATTTTGTTGTCGTAATTTATCAATTGTTGATTGAGATCTTTAATAGAAAAAATTTTTCTAATAAGACAAAAAATTAATTAAATAAAAATTAATATACTTTTTATTTTGTTGTTGAAGTACACGTGCAAATGCTTGTAATTGTACAAATTCAAGTGTACGTAATTGATCCATAACAATACGACGTTCCTTAAAATAAAACTTATTATTATTATTTGAGATGCATAGATACTTATATTCTGATTCTTGAATTTAAGTTAAGACTTGACAGACTTAATATTTTGAGAGAAAAATTTATAGAGATTGAATGGTCAAACAGATATAAATTTTTAAGTAGGCTTCGGGCTTTAATTGAGCCAAGCAGAATATCTTTTTACTATTGTTTTCAAAATATGTATTAGTTATGTATTTAATTTTGTTTAATTTCTAAATATGATATCGAATGAATTTACTTATTTTTTATATTCAGGTGATATTCATTACTTTAAATTCTTCTTTACTCTCTATTACAATGTCAAATGTGTCTGATTTGATTCAATTCAAGACATAATCTTAAACTTCATCTTAATAGTCTTCTTCATCACTCCTGAATGTAATCATTTCACTCATTGAAATTTAGACAAAATCTTCGAGTAAAGTCTACTGTATAGATCTAAAACTTAGTTGTATCTGAATGGCGAAATTTTTCGTAACTCACTTTCACATTTGAGATTATTATTTTGACATCAATAACATTGTTTGAGAAATATGTAGCTTGCGCTAGTCATCGCATACAATCAATCAAAAAACAGCATTTCATACCTTCAGAATGATTATCAACTTTAGAATATTATCAATACCTCTTGCATCCAAATTCCAACTTTTTCGACCCAATGAGTTCTATCGTAGGATCAGTACTGTGCGTATTCATATTAAAACCTATTGTTATTTATGTATATCGTCTTTCGTCAGCTTCGCTTATGGTTCACAAATAAATTTAGAAAGTATTATTTCTCGACATGACCTCAGATCAATTACGATAAACAATGGTAAAATCATCATATACCTGCGGCATAGAATTGTTCGTATCGGCAGATAATGAATCAATTTTGTCTGTAATAACAATACTACCAAAAAAATATTTATGTTCACTAGGTATAAGTTTTGCTAATATAACTGATAAATTATCATTAAAAGCAGTGGTTGTTGGTTTTGATTTCTAAATAAAAGATAGAATTCATATTGACACAAAAAAAAAGAATTTTTTTTACCATTTGATTGAATAAATCAATTATTTCACAATCAACCGTTTTTAAAATAACTGATTCTAAAGATAAGAAAAAAGGTTAATTGATATCGAAAAAAAAAGAATTCTATACCAAGTTTCGATTGAATATCAATTGCAGTAGGTGAAGGTGTCTTAACAATAGTTGGGGTTAAAGGTAAAAAACATTGTTTAGTTTCTAAACGTTGATAACGTTTACTAGTTAAATTTTTTTTCGATAATGTTGAAGATATTTTATTAATTGTAATTGTTCGTTGAGTATCATTATCAGCAAAAATATTTGGAAGTATAGGCCGAATATTATTAGCATTTGAACTTTGAATTTTAATATCAAGTGAAAATGAAATAGCTGATGGCATATTCATTGATTAAATGAATATCAATACAATCAATCGTTCGTTGTGGTTCTTTGTTCATGCCGGTCAATTTATAAAGTCATTAGCGACATCTATTTATAAATATATTTAATAATTAAATTTAATTATAAATTATTTTTTTTGTTATTTCTACTAAAAATAAAAATCAAAAGAAAAATTTTATTGTAAAAATATTTTTTCAATCATTGGTTTATTTTTTTAAACAATACGGAAAAAACAGAACAAAGAAATTCTCTCTTTGATTTGGCGTACTGAATAATATACTGGGATATTTTTAGATCTAATTTCGAAGTCATTGTAACGATTAATTAGAGTATTCCTAAGGTTTTTATTGTTTTTTTTCTTTCAGATGAATTTTATTTCACGATTAATATTTATGTGCCATCATAAAATCAGGTAACACAAATGTCTATTGAATTCTTTTCTATGTTCTACGTCAATTTATACGGATGAAAAAGAAAACGTCGTCAATAAAAAAATTCTTCTCAATTTCTACTTAAAAACTGCGTTACATTGTTTCATTCGAAAGAAAAGAAAAAAAAACTGTCGACAGTTATTTATTTAAAAAAAAATAACGATGTAGAGTTCGTAAGTGTAAAATTTTTTTTGTAAAATTGTCAATAGGTTAGATGTTATGCGAGTATATTAAATGAAGACAAAAAAATATAATAATTTACTTTATTCGTATGAAATTCTAATTAGAAATAGTTACTTACTTGTTCAATTATAATCGCGTGATTTCTAAAGATATTTATCGATGTAAGTAAACAAAATTCTTTTTTTTTTCTTTTATTTGTCCCTATTGAACAATTGAGAAAGTAATTATTATTCGTTTGAATTTTATATAAAAGAATTCAACATAAATTATTTTAAATTTTTTAGAAACGTCACCAAAATGTTATATTCTTATATTAACTAAACATAATTCTCCGGAAGACAATTTTCTACTTTATTTCTGATCACTTACCTTCAAAAATAATGTGACATTTATATAAGAAAATTTTTCTTTTGCATAACAAAAAAAAATCTGTTTCTATTTCATACAATTTCCATCTGTTACTTTTATATTTGAATAAGTTGGGTGTACGAATAGATTTTATCTGAGTTGTACAATATGAAGGAAAAAAAATAGTAAATGTCATCAGTAAGTGTGATACAGAACATAAACTTGATTAGTTATAAATCATTTTTATTTAGTAAATTGCTATGTTGATATTACGTGCTTTTTTCTTACATGTATATTAATTTTTTTAATGCATAGGTGTAGTGGAATGTAAGAAGCAAGTGATGAAATTTGAATGTTTGACTACATTTACTTTGCAGGCGTGTCAGTTGTGAAATTGCGATATTTTCTACAATATTCATGATTTTCCCCGTGTAGACGATTGTCTTCTCGAGAATGTAGGCTTTTAACATATTATTAGAGAAATAAGTACTAATTTTGAATTTAAGTTTGAATCAATGTAACAAGTGCATTAGAGTGAAGGACTGTGCTTTTCATTTGATTTAATATATTCTATTAAAAAAAAACAAAATCTTCGACAAGATGCAGCGTGAAGAACCCTACCCTTTACATAGAATAGTTATATAAAGATGAAATTAGGAAAATGAATCCATCTTCTACCAAAAGAAGATATTGTTTTTTGTATAGTCAAAATTTTGACTACTCTAAAAACAATAGATGCAAGTCAGAGTTGTTGGGTTGGCTATGAATTAGACAATTACATGATTTGTATGTGTAGTATGACTAGATTGAATAGTCAGATGCAAACATTTTTTCTTGTTGTTTATTACTCGTTCCTATTCTTTGCGTCTTACTTATATTTTTTCATTTAACTGTTCATCATTTCTTGAATCATATGTTCTTCCTATTATTGAAAAACTAATGATATTATCAGAAAATCTCAATAATTCAAGTTTTTCTTTCATGAAAAATATATATGATGATTGTTTCTTTGTTTTAATTTCCTATTTTGTGTAAGAAGTTGTTATTCTATTATCTACATGAAAATAAATTAGATCATTGAAACTAGAGTTATATATCAAATCAGAGCTATAGAATTTAATCTATTTGAAAAATTAGAGTTGGCTCAGATTAGACCAAAAAAATGACCTGTTTGCATCTATGATGTAAATATAAATACAAGGTATTTAGTACAAACTGTAGAACTTTTCACATTGCATCTTGTGACATTTTTTATTTTTTTAATACAAGATATGAAGCGAATGAAAGTTGAAATGCAAAACTCAGTCATTCGAGCTAGATTAAGGGATACAAAACGAAACTATATAGAAGTATTAGCTACTACCACTAGAAAATAATGTTTCAGCAGTTATGAAGCACAAGCAAATAGATGGAAATTGCTGAAGTAACATATCATATCGTTGGTTTGAATCGGCGTGACATTGAGTCAGTATGTGAGTGTATTAGTGAGGTCAATCTAGCTGATGTCAGTATTTCGGTGTACATATCGACACTGATACCTTTCTAGACTGACCTATGTTTGTCTATTTATTCTTTTATAATTTTTATAAAACGATACAGAGAACTTTGAATATCATGAGAATAATCTTTATTCCAGTCATATAAAATGATCAATCCTACGATACATATATCATGACACATTTATACAAGAAAACAATTTTTTCCTCTCATCTCATTGCCAGTAAAAGATAATTTACGTTATTGAAGATAAATAAAAGGTGTACGTAGAATTTTAACTGTTATCTCTTGTTTTTTTTACATATTACGCCTATGATAAATCAAATGTAAATTTTTTTCGATTGATGACATTTATTCTATGTGACGCGATTGTTCGCTCTGTTTTTTTGTTGTCAATAAAATGGTCATGTAGGTAACGACTACCCCGTATAATATCATCTTATTTATAATGGGATTATTCACTATGAAGATATATTTAAAAAGCAGCTATACTGGCATTTTTACTATTACAGTAGTTATAATCATTTTCTTTTAGTTATCGATTTTTTTAACTGCTATGCTAGTATATACTATCACGATAATTAAAAACAAGGAATATAGACGAGAGAAAAAGAGAGCTCTTGAGAATATAAAACCATTATGATTACCGTTTTGTTTTATAAATATACATGGTCAACAATCGAATTAGCATAAAAACTCATTGACAAAGAGCAGTTTTTTTTTACTTGTAATATGTCAAATATCATCATTCAAAAAGAGAAAAAAAAAAGAGCGAAATAACGTTGAGTATGGTTACTTTTCGGGTTACTATGATTTAGAAAAAATTCATTCTTTGCTTTCTCTATTATACCGTTCTGTTTCTTTTCTCCTATTTCTCATGTAGAATTTCGTTGACAAATAGAAATGGCGAAACAAAATCCAGCCGACCTTCATTCATACAGAACAAACCATCAGAATATAATTACTCCAAAGAGTACAATTCCATCACAAAATACAGCTATGAATTATGATGAATCCCAAACACCACCGACAACAACTGATCAATATCAACATACTGTAACTGTATGGCGTATTATTCTTGATATAATCAGTCTTATAATCTGTAAAATCAAAATTTTATTGAGATATATAACATTTCTTTTTACTTAAATTTTAGTGCTCGTTATAACGGTTATATCACATTATGTTGCTACGCCATTTGCACGTGGTTTCTTTTGTTCGGATACATCAATAAAATATCCATATAAAGACAATACTATACCGACTTATGCTGCAGTTATCCTATCAATTGGTGTTCCAATTGTTTGCGTAATAGAATTATTTATTATTTAAAAATAAAGCTAATTATTATTATAATTTAGATGTGGACTACAGAATTTTGTAAACGATTCTATTTTACATGGTATCCAAAACAAGTATATTTAACTCGTTTAGAATTATGTGGTACAAAAATAGCACGTATTACTCCATTTGTTCGTAATTTATACATTCTCACTGGTAAAAGAAAATCAATTTAAATATTTTATGGTTAGAAATATATTATTTTTTAATTTAGTTGTATTTGCTTATGGTTATCTTGCTACATGGGTATTAATTGAAATAGCAAAAAATTTTGTTGGAGAATTACGACCACATTTTCTTGCTGTATGTCAACCAAGTATTGATTGTTCAAGTATTACACAATTAAATCAATTTAATTCTTATCTACAATTTGGACTTAATTATACATGTTTAAATACAGATGATAAGCTTGTACGTGAAGCACGGTAAGTTTTATATAGACCATCAATTGAAATAAAATTTTTATTTATTTATTTATTTTTCTTTAGTCGATCATTTTTTAGTGGACATACTGCACCACTTTTTTGTAAAGTTTAATTTTTTTAAAATCTTTTTCTTTTTAATATTCTTTTGTAAATTTATTAGTTGGCTTTGGTTGGTTAATTATGTATATACATGTAGCATGGTCTTGGCGTCATCTTGGTATTGTTGGTCATTTATTACAAGTAGGTCTTGCTATACTTGCATTTTATATTGGTAAGAAACAAAAAAAAATGATTTACATCATATAAAATTATTTATATTTGAATAGGATATAGTCGTATAAGTGATTTTCATCATCATTGGAATGATGTTCTTGTTGGTGGTATAGTTGGCTCATTAGTTGCTTTTGCAACATTTAAATTTATTCTTAATTGGCGTCATTATAATCCAAGATTTCTACCATATACAGTAACTGCTGTTGTAACAAAGTCACCTTCACCACAAAATGGAGTAATACCAACAAATACTAATTATCGTCGTGTTAGTCCGACTAATGAATATTTACAAGAGCATACTTTTTAAATAAATAATTTATGTTTTTTTATTGTAATAAATATTGTAATAAAATAAATCTTTTCAATAGTTTATAGATTATTTTGAATAGAAAAAAAAAATAATTTCGAAGTGGCTGAAAGTGATTCAGAGACAACACTTGGTTTAGAACAACATTCCAAACAAACTTCTTTGTGTCGTCATCGATCATCATCATCAGACAAATTAAAACAAAAAATGTCTACTAAACCATTACGTCCACAGCAATATCATAATGATTCAACTGATGTTAAATGGAATCAACCGCCGGATGTATCAATACGAAGGTATTACATTTTTTTTCTTTCTTTTCTATGAAATAGAACAAAACGAAAAAGAAAATTCGAATGCCATCATAGGAGTAAATGTTGATTCATTTTTATCTAAGCAATAAAAGCGATGAGTACTGATGCACTAAAACGTGAAGGCACGAGTATTTCTTACGGATTAATGGAGATATCACCAACAAATATTCAAAGGTTTTTATATTATTAAAACTAACTGTTTATAGTTTTTTTTTTGTTTCATAAATTCATTATGTTGTGTGATTTTAGTCGTGTTGCAGTATTACAACCAGTTTCGTTATTAAAATTAATTTTCGACGGTATATCACTTATTGCTGGTATGTTTTTTTGTTTATTTTGATTTTAATTATTTACTTTTTCTTTTATTATTATTTTTAAACTAGTACTTGCAACATGGTTATTATTTAAATATTTTGTTAAACCAGTTCGACGAGCATTTTTATGTTCAGATTTAAATTTATATCATCCTCCACCAGCAAAAAAAGTTTTTCCAACTTGGCTTTTATTTATTTGTGCAATTGTGATACCATTGATTATTGTATGTTTATTTAAAAAATAATATGAAATTTTTTTTTAAAAAGTTTTCTTTAGATCATTTTATCTGAAGGTGTTCGTTGGTTTTATTTATTACGTAAAAAAGCAGCTAAAGTAGTTTATAAAATTCAATTACGTGCAAATGTTTATAATATTCCTGAATGGGCGGGTAATCTTTATATTATTATTGGTATGTTTTTAATTTATTATTTAATTTATATTAAAAATATGATTTTTTTGTTATTCATTAGGTGTTTTTCTTTTTGCTAATTGTGCTAATTCATTTTTAACTAATGTTGGCAAAGTAGCTGTTGGTCGATTACGACCACATTTTATTCCATCATGTTTTCAAAAATATTCATATAGAGATTTTTGTCAAGATCCAAATGAATGGATCGTTAATTATACATGCTGGGGAGAATCAAGTGATGTTATCAAAGAAAAAGATGGTGCCTATGATATTCGGTATGTTTATGTATAATAGAAAAAAAAAGCGAAATCTATAATAAGAATCATTCTTTTCAATTAAAAGTAAATAGAAGAATTGTACCCTGAAGATATTCTTTTATGTGATATTGAATAGATGAAGATTTTGTTTGAAATAAGAATGAGTACTTTTTAATTAGATATGTATATTGTCTGTCTAAGTTATTGAAAAAGTATAACTGTGTTTAATTTAAATTGATTTAAAAAAAAACTGATCTATACGATATGATAAGTCAACTTTTGAAAACGTTTATGTCATGATAGTATATCATTGTATTTCTTTTTTTTGTATACTCAAATATTGACTTTTATGTTTATTGAAGGTAGCAAATTGACATTTATATGATTACGTTGTATATAATTTCTATGCATATATTGATAATGTCTAACTTTTAAAAAATTAAAATAGCGTATCAGGATCGCATATCTTGTTGATAGGTATTCTTACGATTATAATAATTATTTTCAAATGCTGAAAAAAAAATGACAATTCAGTGCTGATTTGAATACATGATATCTTTGAATATTTAAAACGATAAATTATTAATACTATTATATAGTTTAATAAATCAAGAATAGTTATGATGAATTCATTCTTTATTTTTAAAACATAATGTCAGAATAAAATAGTCCTAATAGAAAGTTTATCATCGTGTATAAGTGTGAATGTTATTCATATATTCGAAAAGAACCATCTTTTTTTTATTCTAAATTTTTTAAACTATCATATTTTCTTTATAGTCAATCATTTCCATCTGGACATGCATCATCAGCTTTTTGTGGTTTAATATTTTTAGCTGTAAGTTTACTTCATTTTATTTTTATTTGAGAATATTTAATTAGTTTTATAATTTTTATTTAGCTTTATATTCATAAAGTTTGGAATTATCGTAATATTGGTCTATTTCCATATGTTATAGAAATGCTGTGTTTTGCTTTAGCTGCATATATTGGTATGTGTTGATTTAAATATTTTTTTTCTATTGTTCAAAATATTTCATTTTTAAGGTATTACACGTATAACAGACAATCGTCATCATGCTACAGATGTTCTTGGTGGTGCAATATTAGGAACTGTTGTTGCTGTTATTGGCGTAAGATAAATTCAGTTTTTTTTTTCAAAGATTAATAGTTTTTGTTTTATTTAGTTTCGATATATGGTTGGTTCATTTAAACGATCAGTTTTATTGGATCTTGGTAGTGGATCAGCAACAGATTAAAAAATCAATTGAGATAATATATTACATCATTTTTTTTGTTCTTGTGAATACATTTTTCTATTCTATATACATATGTTTAATCCAGCTGTTAAATGATATTTAATCTTGTTTATTTATATTCTCGCATTTGGAATATATCTTTTGCTTCTTGAAGCATGTAGATTATTGTAATCAAAATTTTGTACACTTATATATACTTCATCTTTTTTTTTTCATTTAAAAAATAAAACCTTGTCTAAACATAAATGTTTCATGATTTAATTCAATAGTCTATTTTTCTTTGATTATTTAGACAATATTTATAAATGGCTGAAATTCAAAATGAATCAGAGGAATCAACAAAAGAAATAAAAATAGAAAATAATGAAGAAGAAAAACCATTAAATGAAACTGAAAACAATCAACAACAAATAACTATAACCGATGAACTTGTTCAAACAGAAATAGTTAAATTAACAGTGGTAGGAGATATCGATGGCATTAATAAAAACTAATTTATTATTTTTCAGGAAAGTGGAATGCCAATTGAAGATCTAAGGAAATTATATACTAGTTCATCTAATATAGCAAATGTCTCAACAACAAAACAAGAAATTAGCACATCTGATGAAGACTCTAGTGATCAAGAAGAAGATAGTGGTTACCAACGTTTATTAATTGCTGAACATCCAACATTAAGTAAGTAGAATAAAGAACAATTGTAAATTTTTATAGAAATAATATAAAATTAATTCTTTTCTTATTTTAGATGAAAATGGAGATGAAGAAAATATTGATGATCCATCATTTTCATTCTATTGGCAAAGAGTATGTATCGGAAAAAACAATTATCGATTAAGATTCAAGAAATTTCTTGAAAAAAATATATATGATTTTCACCTATTGGCAAAATGATAGTATACTATTAAAGATATAATTGGCAAGTTTCAATAGTGGATCTTTTAAAACGATTTTTTCTATAAACGTGCTCGAAAGGTAAAAGACAATAACTAAAAAAAATGAATATGAGTTTAATCTCCTGTTATTGTCATGAACTATAGGTTTAACATAAAGAATTGATAAATAGGTATTTCTAACTAAGATATGTGAGACTGATTTTATAATTTGTAGGCTATCAATATTGGTGATCAATATCAAGCTGTTATTCCTGATTTACTTACATCAACTGATTTAAATGATCAAGGTTTAAAATAAATGATTAATAATTAAAATTATTTTAAAAATATTTAGAATTATCTAATGATCAATTACTTTGGTCTCCACCTTTAGATTCAAATCAAGAAGAAAATACTACATTAATTAATAAATATTTAAAATTAGCTGCGAAAGAATGTTTGTTTATTTCAATAAAAAAAGATTATTCTTTTTTTTGTTTATACTTATTTTTTTTTCTAATAGTTCGAACAGCTGATCAAGAAATTATTCTTGAAATATTTTTATCAACTAATTATAATATTGATCAAGCTTTAGATAAACTTCGTTTATCAACAACAAATAAAAATTATTGTATAATTATATTTTTTATTTTTTAATATTTATAAATTTATAGTGTATTTTAGTTTCTTCAGCGCCATGGTCATTAACAGAATGTGATCAATTTGAACAATGTTTTAAAGAATATGGAAAAGATTTTTCAATGTTTGAGGTTTTCTTTTTTTATTCTTCTGTATTTGAATAATAGTAAATATATATATATATACATGTTTAGATTCCAAATCGTACTGTTCATGAACTTATATTTTTTTATTATATTTGGAAAAAATCATCTCGTCATGATGTATTTGTTCGACAAAATCGTGTTGAAAAACGTCGATTTAATTTACATCCATATGTTACGTATGTTATTTATTTATTTTTTTTATTAATAATTATAAATATAATATTTTATCTTTAGAGATTATTTAGAAAAATTTTTTAATGAACAAGAACTTCAATTAACTAATACATATGAGCAAAATAATTCTTCATTATTAACATTAAATCCACAATTAAGTGGTGAACAATTAGTATCAAAACGTCGTTTAAGTTCAGATCTATTTCTTAAACCAATGTCAACAATTAAACGAACGAAACCGTTAATACATACAAATGATAATGATCAAGTTGACGTAAATGAAAATCAACAAATAATAAGAAGTTCAAGTCCATTATTAGCAAAAAAAGTTAGTGAAGATATTAAATAAAATTGAATCAAGTCTCTCTTTTTTTTTGTATGTTTTATTGTATGATAGAATTTGTACGACAAAAAAAAATCAAAGAATCTCTAATAAAATATTGTTGTCTATGCACGTTTTCAAGTGTTATGAGTGTATAAATTTTGTTTCTTTGTATTTTTGTAAACACGATAATTATCGATTGATTGTTT
>JAJEKB010021896.1:19536-32487 GCA_022393335.1 Macrotrachela quadricornifera | reverse complement strand
TCAAAGAACTGTTGAACATAGATCAGTTCCTTTCAAAGAACTGTTGTACATAGTTCAGTTCCTCTCAAAGAACTGTTAGAAACATATCAGTTCCTTTCAAAAGAACTATACGCATAAGTTCTAAAATAGGAACTGAAATGGAACTGTCCTGGGCCTAGTATAAACAAGTTGTTAAATCGACTCTTTACCCAAACCTCTATTGGTGGTAGCACTTTGAACCACGTCGAGTGCACTACGTCTAAGTAGACATGTTAGCCGCCGATTTTTCGCTGCGGTCGCTGACGCGGGTTTGCATGAATCTTCTTCAGTCAGAAAAATATTCTATTTTTTGGATAAAAGTGCGACACTTAATCAGTAGTAGCATCTTTCCTATTCTTTAATAGCTTCTGCGACGTAAAGATGCTTCGGTTTTTTTCAATTTTGCTAAAGAATACAAATATTGGAAATGTTGACCCGTATATTGCAAAAACTTTTCCCACCACCGCCGCCGCTTAGAAATTTATCGGCTAACATGTCTACGTGTAAGTAGATTTTACAAACCTATCTGGTCTTTCTACTTAAAAGATAAAGTCACATGTTTTGTTTCATTTGATTCTCTATACCACCCTGCAACACGCCAAGTATTGTTTTTTTCTTTTCTTTCCTAATTTAAAAACTTATTTATATTCAGTTTTTGATGCTAAATCTGAAAAAAAAATTTCAGAAGCTGGAAAAAAGGACGAAGCCGAAAATTTTACACATTTGAAAAAAGATGTATTTTTCGAAAACAAATGACTTCTCACGAATATTTCGAATTTCGGACCGGAGAGAAGCATTTGCTGAGACTAAGAAGTAGCTTTTCGTGAGTAGCAGCTCAAGCTCTATCAAATGATGTAAAAAGAAAGGCAACAAAAAATTTTTATTGAAAATTCGCATTGCCCGCACTCTATAAAAAATGATATAAATGGATGAGTTTATACTTTATTTTAGTACTTATTTTCTAAATAATCATTAACTTCTGAAACGACATTTATATTATAAATCGAATTAGACATCTCATTTACTTTTCAGGTTGAGTTGACATACTTTACTTTGCTTTGCTCTTTCAAAGCAAAATAAAGATAAAGTGCTACCCCAATTCTTTCTTTCTCTTTTCGTGTCATATTTTCGAATACTTACTTTTAACACGGTATCATCTGTTCTCTTCTCTAGCTCTGTCGCACCTGGTCGTGTTTATAAAGCGGTAGATTCAGTCGTGATCCAGTAATAACATCCATACAAACTATTCCGAATTCTTCACAACGGCCGGCGATATTGTTGGAGACATTAATTATTTTACTTCTATGACAGATGGATGCCCTTCTTGGTTTATAACACCAGTGGTACCAGTGAAAATGAGATCGAATCTTATACAAGTGCCTGTTCATGTTACCATTCAGGACTTACGAGGCAGAGAGAAGAGTATCAATCTCGACACGAATGGATTCGAAGTGATTAGATACAATGGCTCTATATAGGAAGAATTTGAAGAAGGCAGCGAAGCACAAAAAATTTATTATGAAGAAATTAGTGACCTTCTCAAGAAGCAACTAAATGCATCTCGTGTAATTATCTATCATCACTGTTTTCGTTATCGAAGTTGACCATTATCCGATGAGCAGTGTAATGACAATCACAGAAATCCTACCTTTTACCCTCACGTCGATCTCGATCCTTTTGGAATTGAAGAAGTGGTAGGAGAAGAACTTGGCAAAGAAGAAAGTGAAAAAGCAAAGAAAACCCGAATGCAAACAATCAACATCTGGCGCCCATTAGGTCCTAACACAAATACAGACGAACCATTGGCAATATGCGATTATCGCTCGATCAATATTGACAGAGATGTTCATCAATTCACATATCGTGAATTGGATAAGCCTTATACAGCCTATACTATGTCTCACAATGATCAAGATGCCCACATATGGTACAATATGAGCCGGATGCGATCTGATGAGATGTTTATCTTTAAAATATTTGATAACAAACCAGGTGTCGCATAGTTTACTTTCCATACAGCTTTTTAAAATGGCAATGGATTAACACCGAACAAGGATCAAAAAAGTCTTGAACTTCGTTGCTTCATTTTATATGATGAATAATAACAATAATAATAGAATGTTGTCTTTGATTCGTGATATATAATATAGAAAATATTTAAACTTTGAATCACGTATATAACAAGAATCTTTTTTTCTTTCTCCACAGCTGTACACATGATTATGAAACAGAACGACAAAAAAAGATCCGTCAAAGAGAGAGAGATAAAAAGAATGATACATCCTTGGTGTTCGACAAGAAAATCTTTTTTTTAGAAATTTTTGCCGACGACTTGAGCATACTCATTTCTGGAAATTTCACGCTACATTCAGTTTTTCATGCTCTTTCGAATGATGTAATTTTATCAACTCTGCACGAGATCGAAATTTCCGGGTGAGGGTGGGTGAGATTTAAAGAGAAATTGTTAATTCTGAGCAATTCATATGACATTTCGTCCTCGCTAAAGGGACTAATCAAATGACTTAGGGCAATCCAAAAGTAATGAGGGAGGTATCTTATTTCCTCAAGCGGAGATCTAAAAGAGTTTCTGTTTTTATCAATAGATAGAGCGTGTTCCACTCTATTTTTCTATGCTAGTTGATTACTATTAAACTGTTATCATAATAATAAAATTTCGATAAAATCTGTTTGTGTCGCATATACACTGGTAGCATGAGCATGAATACTTGTGAGTATTTTTGGAATAACTTTTGATAGAAAAAAGATGGAGAACTCCGGTTTTCGCCATTCGAAAGAGGAGATGAAGATGCATCGAGCTGCTTATTACTGATTTTTCTAATCTGCTCTTTGTAGGGTTTTAGTTTACCTTTTAAAGAGGAGATTTATTTCATGAGTTGTCTACAGTGAATTTTCAAAAGTCGTTTTCACATTCAAACCGCTAATCGAAGATCTACATACTACGAAAGACTCAGCTGTTTAAATTCAATTATTTATGGTTAATACCTATTCCAGATGAACCTCTACTACAATATTCTATTCAATTTTTTGCTTTTTCTTTTTTTCCTAAAATAAGCATTTTTCCGACGGTTAAAATCTTGAATAAAAAAGCCGTCAGAAGTCATGTTAAAAAAGTCGGTAACATAAGGTTCGATGCGTCTTTATTTCCTCTTTCCAACAGCGAAAACCGTAGTTCTGTATCTGATTTCTATCAAAAGTTATTCCAAAAATACACATGAACATTCATGCTACCAGCACATATGCGACAGAAGCAGATCTTATCGAAATTTTATTATTATTATAACAGTTTAGTAATGATCAAATAGTATAGACAAATAGAGTGAAACACGCTCGATCTATTGGTAAAAAAACTACCTTCCTTATTACTTTTGGATTGTCCTAAGTAAATTCTGTTAAATATTAAATTTTAAATGTTGAAGGAAGATAATCGATTTAGAGAAAAATTTAATCAATCTTACAATACAAAATTTTAAAAATTCAAGATATATCAATTATCTATTTTGTATTTACTTTACTGAGGTGTCTAAAATCGGTCATCTGTTAATACATAACGTGTCTAATTGAGACATTTCGTATATCTTTTTTTTTAATACGCGTAAAATATATTAACCAATAAATCAAAGCTTTGATTAAAATAAAACAAATTATTTTGAAAAACAATAAAAAATTATTTTTATGAAGATAAAAATTTAAAGTGAAATATCTAAAAGACTCAGAAAATACACTTGATTTATTCATGAAAATTGTTCTTATTTGAAGTTCTGATACAAGAAAAATGGTAACAAAAATCTACAATTCAAAAATGATATGAATAAAATGTGAACACTAGTTTTATAAACGATGACCAAGAAGTTCTGATTTGATTTGTATAAGAGATTTTTTTTGAACAAAACGGTTGATTAAAAATTTATCTTTATGAAGAAAAGATATTCGACAAAATAACTTTTGATTGATTCTAGTAGCTCATCTAGCAAGAAAGTTAAACACTTAGAAATATCTTTGAAAAAAAAGATTCGTTATATTTTGTCGTTTATTATCTTATTTTCTTAGATAACACATTGACATCATCAACATTCATCACAGTAAAAGATGCTTCTCTTACAACTTATAGAAGAATACAACCAACCATTGTTATATCTAAATGAATAAATATTCTTATCAGAGCCCCAAACAGACCATTAAACCTGCCTGCTTGTCACAAGCATAGACTAGGGGTGTCACTTTAACTTTAAAACACTTTAAACTTTAAACTTTAATTAAAGTATACACATTACACGTACTTTAACTTTATCAAAGTTAAAGTGACATTTTCTTTCAGCAATTGTATTCGATTCTTTGATGAAGCTGCTGGACACAGTCTCTCAAGATCAGAGAACCAGCTTAGCATTACGTAAAGAAGTAATTAGCAAGAATTAGATATGCACAAGACCCAGTTCAGAACTACGGAGTGGGTTCCAGTCGCACTGAGTACCCCAGTCGGACGGAGACCGAGTCAAACTGGATATACATATAACTGATTTACAATTCATTGAATCATCGGTAGTTTTCTCTGTGTTACTGCATTACAATTATCTAATCCTGGTATCCCTAACACATTGATAAAAGTTCAAATTTTGACCAAAGGATCTCGCTGGATAAGATGACAAATCTGGCCCCTCCTCAGATTCAATTAGATATGCACCAGTTCTAGTTCACAACTGAAGGACTGGGTCCTCATCTACCATCTATCCTAGAAGGCCGCTCTTAGGCCCTCAAGTCCTATTTTATGGGAGCACCTTTACGTCCTGTGAAGTTCTATATTCCTGGGGTCTCCTTAGGTCCTAAACTACTATATATTAGGGGTACCCTCAGCTCCTCAACAATTATATATTCGGAGTACCTAATGGCACCCCTTTACTGTAGCAGTTGGAGAGCTAAGGCTATCCCCAATATATAGTAGTCGAGGATCTAGTCTACTGGAACTGGTGCATATCTATCTCCAACAGCTTCATCAAAGAATCGAATGCAATAGTTGAAAGAAAATGTCACATTAACTTTGATAAAGTTAAAATTAAAGTATCAATGTGTGTACTTTAATTAAAGTTTAAAGTGTTTTACTTTAACTTTAACTTTTAAAGTAAAGTTAAAGTTAAAGTGACATCCCTAGCATAGACCACGATTTTCAGACCTGGTCTGTCTAATGTTTTTTCAATATGTCACTTTTATTGGATCAATTGAATTTATTGATAGAAAACAGATCTATTTGAAATAATTTTCAAGGATAATATTTAAATATGATCAATTAGATAAACACTTGACCATAAATATTGGAGATAAATATAAATAAACAAATTCATTACCAATATTAAAAGCTTATCAAGACAGAGAAGGAGCTCAATAAGTGATTAAATCTTCCACATAAAAACATTTATTTGTGTTTTTATGTCAAACTGTTATACAAACTAGAGAATCTTTGGATGAAAACAGTCGCTGAAAATATTTAAAATTCACATAAATTTACTTAGAAGATTATTTTAGTCTTTATCTAAAATGTTTTTGAACAAAGACCAGATTGTTTTTGTCTATCTTAATGTCTTCCTATTTCTTTAGTGTTCGAGATATTAATACTTTTCAATTCATATTCAATGTAGAATATAACCTTATGTCAAGTTTTCTAAAACTTTAAAAACACTATTCATTTTGTTTTTAATTTTTCATATTTAATCATGAGCTACTTTTTTGCTACAAAAATGTCTTCTCTTCTATCTATTTATTTTCAAACAAAAAGAGTAGAAATCACTGTCTCATATCGATGGAAAGAACATAAAGAAGATTGAAGAGCAGTCATCCTATTCTGCGATGTTCAACATTGCGGAATAGGATGTATTCTCAAATTTAAAGGTTTATTTTAGAATCTTCAAATTTTTGTTACGTCAAAAGTGATTATTATGTTATTTTGATGTCGGACGTAATAAACCCTTATTTCGCTTAATTATCACATGATAACACGTCACATGACATCATACAAAAAGAAGAAATAAAATAATAAAGGACAGAACAAAAGGGAATATACGTCATTTTGCGTATCTACGAATAGGATAGAAAATTTTAATCTACTATCTCATGGTTCGAAAGTGCTTATCGTTTAGTGATCATTTATAAATTCACTAAATGATGATTTTTCTAATGGCTATTTCTATATACTCAGAATTAAGATTATATGAAAAGTATTTTCTACTAAAATTCATCATTTTTCTGTACAATTAACTTTGTTACAAAGTGACTTGAACAAATGCCTGAATGTATTGATAGTACTAAAATATATTGATGTCATTCTTGACAATGTTCTCTTAATTGTCTGATAATAAATACCTCACTGATTGACTTTCATTGTCACATACAAATTATCATACTTGAATTTCTTTTTGCATCATTGAATATAATTTTTATTTTGTTCTCTTTCCTCTAAATAAACGAAAGGTACATTAGAAGCACGAGACTCGAACTTAAAGAACGTACGGGTGAGATGTCCTTCTAGAGTACAGTACAATAGGTGAAGTGTATACGACAGAAAAGGACGGGTTCATTGATATTCTTTGGATATAAAAAGTGATGAGTAAAAACGTGTCTTAGCAATTATAGATATACAATCACAAAATATCCTATCAGTATGATTGATTAATTTTAGATATTATTTTTTTTCTTTTGAATCATTGTAAGAATGATGATCGATAAAGATGTGGAAAAAGGTTATTCTTCTAGCAGCGATATGTCTAAGTTAACTGCTACTCGAAGACCTTATCAGGTTTACGTCACTTCTTTTGATGAAATTTGTAATTATCAGTATCGAGGAGAAGGAACACTTGAAAAACCTTATATAGTCGATTGGCTACCAAATGATCCTGAAAATCCCCAAACTTGGAATGAGATATACAAATGGATGTTGACAATTTTCGTCGGCATAGTTACTTTAGCTGTCACCTTCTGTTCATCTGCATATGTCGGTGATGTCCAAGGTCTTTTGGAAGAGTTTCATACTTCTATAGAAGTTGTCACTCTTGGTATTTCTCTTTTTGTCCTTGGTTTTGCCGTGGGTAAGTTTTCCGTTTCTATCTTTCATTCGAACTTTATCTATTTGTTTTAGGTCCTCTCTTTTGGGCTCCTTTCTCTGGAGTCTTTGGTAGACGTATTCTGTTCATAATAACTTATTTAGCTCTGACTGTTTTCAATGCTGGAACAGCAGGATCTCAAAACATTCAGACCATCATCATTCTTCGTTTCTTTTCTGGTGCATTTGGATCTTCACCTCTCACCAATGTAAGTCATTTTTTGGTTAACTCTTACCTACGATTACCAGGAATTCGAGGCAGATTGACCCCGTCTTTAGTTCGTGCAATACTCCGTGGGACAAGATTAATTTGTGTCTTTCTCAATTCCATATATCCATTGATCAATATTGAGTTGTATCGTTATTTTCGAAATATTTTGTTAATAAAAAAAAAGATGATGATTCTGTAAATGATAACATAAATGTTATTGCATAGTAAGGAAACAATGATTTATTTAATTAACAAGCTGGTGACACATTAGCGGATGTTTTCTCAAAGAAACAGCGTGGTCTCGCCATGGTTATATACGCGGCTGCTCCTTACATGGGTCCCGCTCTTGGACCCATTGTCGGTAAGTACTTTTCATACCATGATCAAGAACAATTCAAACATGAAAATTGATCGTTGTAGGTAGTTTCACAGGTGATGGTGCCGGTTGGAGATGGGTTGAAGGTGTTATGACCATCTTTACGGGTGTTATTGTTATAATTGGAATGGTAATATATCCAGAGACTTATGCTCCAGTTCTTTTACGTTGGCGAGCCGAAAAATTATCGAAAGCTACAGGAATGATTTACCGATCGAAATTCGAAGAAAAGGGTAAAGTTAATCTGTTTGAACTTGTAAAAAATGCTCTTTCTCGACCGTGGATTCTTCTTTTTTACGAGCCAATTGTTCTTCTCCTTTCTATATATATGGCTATCGTTTATGGTACTTTATATATGTTGTTTGGTGCCTATCCGATTGTGTATGTAGAGGACAGACATTGGTCCGCCGGTATTGATGGTCTTGCTTTCATTGGTCTTGCTGTTGGTTTCATAACCGGTGGAATTTATTCTGCGTGCGATTATCGTCGATATTCAAAAACAGTAGATGCGAGTGGTGATCGTCCAGTACCTCCTGAGGCTCGTCTTCCTCCAGCCATCGTTGGTGCTTTTGCTTTACCTATTGGTCTATTCTGGTTTGCTTGGACGAACTATCCTTCAATACACTTTATGGTTTCAATTTCAGCAGGCATTCCATTAGGATTTGGGATGATACTTGTGTTTTCAGCTTTGATGAATTATTTGGTTGATAGTTATCTTCTATATTCGGCTAGTGTTCTCGCTGCTAATTCAGTTCTCCGCTCACTGTTTGGTGCTGTCTTTCGTAAGTCTTTTCTTCTTAATTGTCATCAAGTAATTTTTGTATTTGCAGCTCTCTTCAACACTCAAATGTTTGACAAACTTGGTATTCACTGGGGTGGTTCAATTCCTGCCTTTCTTGCTCTTCTCTGTCTGCCTATGCCATACATTTTCTGGAAATATGGTGCTGTTATTCGAACTTGGTCGAAATATTCATCCGAAGCGGCAGCCTCCGTGAATCCGAACCCCATAATACATCCACCAGAAAATCCAATGGGATTAAAATCAGAAGTGGGAATCGCAGAAAAGGCTATTTTTGAAGCTAGATTTTAAGCTGTTCTGTTTGATTTTATTTTCACTCGTAAAGCGATATGATTGGTATCGTTTTTGCTTGCCAATGTGAAGTTTTATTTAATAGTTGGTATTTACTCCAGCATTGTCTTAATCAATGAATATAACTTCAGCTAGTTTTAGCTGAGTTTAATTAGTGACATGTTGTTTTATAACTCTCCTGTGATCTTACTTTTTTTTACCGTTTATTTGTCTCTACACGTATTCTTTTTTTTTGTCTTTCTATTTTATCACTATACGCTCACACAGAACAAATGGATTAATCACGAATTTTTTAGAAGATATAGTTGGTATTTGTTATATCTTTGAAATTCAATAGGTGACTTGACAGAAGCGATTGTAAGACGTGATTTTGATATTAATGATGGAGCCGTAGGGAATCAATTTTCCGACAAGTATAGGAACAGGAGAATCTATTGCATAGGGATGTTTCGTTAGATATTTTCAATAAAGAATTAACCAAGTTTTCTACAAATAAGTGCAAACATTTTACTTAGTAGAAAACAAGTGGCGTTATTGATAAGAAAAATTGGAACGAATTTTAACTATATTTTTTCCAGTATTCCGAAAGTTTCTAGGAGCTAAAACCACTGGATTCAATCTATCTTAGTGAAAAATTCTGCCGCCGTCGCCGCTAAACTGGTCATTCATTGAGTTAGTTTTAATAACTCAATTCCCTATTCGAATACGAAAGCTTAAAAAACATGTCTGTTTACGAAAAATCTATCAGAAGTTCCCATATACTTGCAAAACATTTTTGACATCATTATATCTCATACAGAACTGATTGTTCTAACATTGTCTTTCATATGCATGGGAATATTCTTTGCAAAAACTATTCATATATTCTCCCATGGAACAATCTTAGGCATACACATCCACCAACTTGCATGTGTGGAATTATGAACATAGTCCACTCTGTGACCCATTCACATGTATGTAAACAAACGTAGTGAGTATAAGTTTCAAGTCGAAGTTTTTGGAGCTCCCGCTTACAAACACTTTATGTTAGTTTATATGAATATGTGAGTTCCACATTTTAGCCCCAAAAGGGCTGCGCTGACAAGCTTTTTCTGTTTCATTGTATCTTATTGTCTGTAGTTCATGTTTAAAACAATATCAATTAAAAGGTACACTTATGAATATTTTACATAGACCAACAGAGTATATAGAAACTAGATTTTAGTCAATATTATATGGTGGGTACTCGATTATCATACTCACATCCGGAGTGCTATTTCAAGGGTGTGTATTGAGGTTCATTCTTGTTTTTATATAGTCAAAAGAAAAACATCATTTCAACAATTAAAAAATGTTTTTCACCATTACGAAACAAAGGAAGGAGTTAATCTTAACAATATTATGGATGAATATGAATAAGTACATTTCATTTGAAAATCATTAAGAGATCTCGTATTTACAGGTGATCAAAAATCGACCAAACGGATATACAAATAGAAACGAATTCGAAACAACCAAAATTCGTTTATATAACAACTCTAACCAATCACTTAAGAAAATTGATCAACTTTGAACGATAGAATAAGCGATTTATTGTATTGATATTTTTCTTCTATTCTTCAAATTTTGACTTTTCTTCAATAAAATTCAATTCAATGCATTAACTTTCCAATACAACAAAGATAAAATAGATACAATTTGTCGTATAGTGCAACTATTTATTATAGAAAATAACCAATAAACAATATCAGAAACACAACGAACAAGAAGAAAATGAATTACATGAGGAAAATTTTGTTATTATTGATATAGGTACCAACTTTGACTTGTTTGATTGTTGTTTGCTGTTGATGAATAGCTCGAATTTCGACAAGTGTCAAACATCGTTTGAAAGCATTGAAATCGGCTATACGAATTTTGCTAGGTGATACCAATGAATTGCTATCACGTTGCCACAGTAATACCCTATTACTCGAAGAAATATTTGAATCCATCTCATCGAAAACTATACGATGTTTACTGAATTTTGAAACATATTGTCCATCGATTGATATTCGATAATTGGATTGAAAATCCATTTTGGTCAAAACAATATGAATCCATCGATCACCAATCGATAAACATTTACAATTGTCGAAATAATCATTTTCATTACCATAGAGAAAAATGTTTAGACCTTTGGTATTATTATTTCCAATTCGTGTAATTAATGTACATTGATGAGGTAAAAAGAGTCAGAAGGAGAAGGAATGAGATGAATCAAAGAGTGATACAGGATATTCAAGTAAAACGAGATCGTCATAATCAAATGAATGTCTACAAATAGTTCAAGGTACAAGCCAACATTCACTCGATCGAAGATTTACAGGAAATAATGATTGATCGATATGTAACATTGACTTTGTTCGACATTCATTGATGAAAAGACGAACGAAGTTTCCAATAGACGATTGATGACAACGTTCCAAAGATTGAGAAAACCATTTATTGAGAAAATATTCATCGTTCATAGTTAAAGACCGCCAATGACTACAGACACAAGATATTCGAATAAGATCTAACAATTGATCAATGTACAAAAAGATTTTATGTAATAACTCACATGGCAATCGATCCATTCTATCTCCTCTTATTCATTTCATGGAATAAAATGCTTTATATAAATGTATTATATGAACTTTCATTATCAATTCTATACAAACATCGGACGTGTATTGTTCTCTCAGTCATTTATTAAATAATAAACTTCGACCTACCAAGAAACGTAAACACGGCAGCAAAGAGATACATGCTTCTATTCAAAGTACTTTTAAGTATTTTCATAGTCTTCGCCATAAAAATGTTTTTCTCTAGTCGCCGATTTGGCAGACAATTAACAATCGATTTCAACTGTTTTGTGAACTTTTATTGTTGTATCGAAAGCTTATTAGTACCCATACCGACATTTGGATTGACGAACGTGATGCGATATTTGTTATATTTTGTACAGCAAAACATTTTAATGCAATCAATACAGGACTCAAATGTCAAATATGATCAAAGTACTCTTATAGTTGTCTAAAGCTTTTGTTATGTCTAGAATAAGAGAAACTGCTCCGACCCTAAATAAGTGATTCCTTAAAAGATGTTTGCCGAGTTTTAAATTTTCCGGTGAACTGTTTATATTTCTACGTCTAAACAATTCTCTAGTTTTATTTTGTAAATAATCAAAGATATATGACTAAGTAAATCCTCTGCCAAAGAAGAAACTTGAAGACCAGACACGCATCCACGATTTTAGGGAAAATAATCAGATTTATTTTTATCCATTTTCAATGAAATTTTTTCTATCATGATCAATGTTTAAGAATGTATTCTTATCAGATATTTTTCAAGTTAAGTGCAAAATAATACAGAAGTTACTTAAGTCTTATTAGTTCAATAAACATTTCCTATTTCCAGTCAAAGTATTACTTGAGAGGTATCGTCTCTACCGATTTTTTATGTATGTTTTATACAAATGAAATGAAGTGTTCATTGAATCTGGTTGAAAAGATCACTTCTAACAATGAAAGGATATTTAACAAATGTATATGTTGCACTCAGAATTAAAATTCAGTCAAATTTTAATTTTGACTAGAACATATTCACGCATGGTTAGAAGCGATCTTTTAGAGTAGACAAAACGCTTCGATTTGTTTGACTTGACTTGTTCAATTCTGCACAACACAATCGAATCTATTTATGACCTGTACCGATATGACCATGGAAGTTGAGGAGTCATTCAAAGTAAGTAAAAACCAAACAAGATTTTTGTATTGAATGCGAGTTTTCATCATTCAGGGCGTAGTGGTTGGCGCACAAATTATCGTTCATACAAACTTGCAAGGATCAATGTACGGTTTTGGTGCCAGCGATGGTAAATGTGGTTAATGGAAACCAAATCAGCAAATATTTGCTCTTCTAAGTACATCAAATGCTGACAGAGATCTCGATGCGCTTCGAAAACTATACAACTCAAAAATTCCCATAGATGTCATAATACCGTTACACCGGGTATCGAGAATTAAAAGTCAAAATACCTTAACAGGTATTCAAGTGACATACCTCCAGATCTATATCAAATAGTAACGAGTTCGATCCCCGAAAATGAACTATATCTTTTTAGCTGAGGAATTTGAGTTGATTTGGGG
>JAJEKB010021896.1:0-16536 GCA_022393335.1 Macrotrachela quadricornifera | reverse complement strand
TTGAATCATTGTCTATGGAAAGTATTCTTCTTGCTGCTGATTATCCTAATTTGCATGGTCTCTCTCTTTTCAATATTGATCATGAAACAATTCTACGTCTGTGTGATGGTAAGAAGTTTTATTTCGATTAATTTCATTGTCAAACTATGTAACGTATTTAAAGATGGATTACATAGCATTCTTATAATATACTTGAATAGATCATTGCACATTTTGTTCATTCGAAACCATTTTTCAGTTTAGTTATGAATAAGACTGAAATAAATCTAGGGATATTGAAGATATTTAATAATATAAAGATGACATAAAGATCTATATCGAACGTAACAAGTTTTCGAGCTTAGATTTGAACAGAAAAGAATACCGTTATTTTTTTCTTTATGTTTAGAGAAGACTCATTTACATGGCATCTTCAAGAATCAAATTCTAAAACTGAATATTACAATGGCTGAATATAAGATAATAAGATCAATATCAGATATAATGAATAGAGTGTGTGATTATGTCTTCTCTAAGTTCACCAATTTAATATGTTTAAAATTTGATCGATACTTCGATTTTTATGTTGATGATATCGAACGATTATCGTTTAGATTAGGAGAACCTTCAAGATTTTTTTCTTCAAGTTTAATGGAATTACATATTAATGTTGAAGATTTTACTGATTGTCTGTATCTACTCGATTGTTGTTTTAAACAGCTTCATACATTCTATGTTGATGTTTATGTGTTTGTTCCTCCATCATCAGCAATTATTAATCAGGTAAATTATTTCAATTAAAAAAATTAATGAATTATTATTGTTTCTTTTTTCAGGAAGAATTAGTTAATCTGAAATGTTTTTCATTGACTTGTGAGTTAGAGATATGGTTTTATGAAGAATTGATTTTACCTCTCTTACATCGAATGTCAAATTTAGAAAGACTATTCTTGAACCTTTTCATCGGTCGTGATATACCTTATAGATCATTTATTGATGGAAATAATTTGAAAAAAGATATTATCAATCATATGCCAAAGTTAAATCAATTCGTATTTAGTATTCATTCTATTATATCTGATTTTGAGAATTCAATGCATTTACCATCAAACGAAGACATTAAACATACATTTAAAGATCTCGAAAATTATCAGATTACGTCTTATGTTGATTATTTTCCCAAAGACAAAATAATTCAATGTCATATATATTCACATCCATATACAATCAATTATTTATATCGACTTACAAATAATTTTCCAGGTGGATTATTTAAATTTGTTCACACCGTGTCAATAATTGACGAACATCCTTTTGAACACGAATTTTTCATTCGAATTGCTCAATCATTTCCATTTCTTAAAATATTGATTATAGACAATCAATCGCCACAAAATCACAAACAATATCAACAATCAAACGAAAATCATCAAAATTTGCCAATCATTAAATATCCTCATCTCACTCTACTCAGTCTCTTTGCATCTCATAATGATTACATTGAACAATTTTTGATTGATACTAAAACGTGCCTATCAAATTATATTAGACTTAATGTCTATTATCATGTTCTAAAAAGAATAACCAACAACTTCACAAGAGATACAACACGAAATAACTGCGCAAAAGTCAAATATATCTATAATATTGATCAATATAATGTTCCCACGCATTTTTATACATATTTTCCTCATTTAGAAAAATTGTGACTTTTGTTTAATTAAACAAATAGAACAAATTAAACTTTCTCAAATAAAATTCTTCGAATTTATGTTATGTAAGAAATATAAAACATCAATACATTAATTTAGCTCGTGAGAAAAAATGTATTTTGTTGCATTAACTAAAATAATATCAAGTAAATACTCCTTTCTATACAATAGGAAGAACAATCAGGTAATATAGCATTAGGTTTTGTTTGTTGAAACTTTATTTCTTATATATTATAATGATCAACAATGATTTTATCAGATGATCAAGTAAAAAACAACCAAAAAAATATTTTAATTGATTTTTTTTGAAGGTAAGATTAATCATCTGTTGTTGATCGATTTAATAAATGATGATTTGTATAGATGATTATTGGCAACGTTTTGATGCATTTACATCTGATAGAGTATCATCGCCAACAATAACCTAGTAAAGAATCTTCATTATTTAAAAAAAAGTCTTTTTTCATACTCGGAATTATTTTTCTTCTTTTTTATGATCATAATCTAATCCTGCACCGGGTGTTATCATAAATCCAGTTCCAATATTGTCTTGTTCTTCTTGACTTAAAATATTTATTCTCAAGTTCAAGTCTATAAGAAAAGGCAATCATATATAAACAAAAGAAAAGTTTTTTCTCTTACTAATGTCATCTGACAAAATCATATTGTCATTACCATCAACAGTTGTTGTTGTAATTAAATTATCACCTGGCATTTCTGTAACTGTATCAGCAGTTGTTGTTGCATTTAAATTATCAGCTGGTGCTTCGTTAAAATACTTTATTTTTTCACCACATTTTTTGAATAATTCAATTAGTATACTAATCAAACTAAAAACAGAAGAAAATTTATTGTGCAAAAGAAAATCATAATAAGATCATACTCTGCCTTATTGTTTAGATCAATATTTTGTTTTAATAAGAGATCAAATGCCTTTGATATATTCTTAAATGTTTCCTATACATAAATAAAAATAATGATTTGAAATAAAATAAAATAAAATAAATATCACCTTAAAAAGGGAAGTAAATTTCCCAGCTTGAAGAAGCATTGTGACCTTTAATTTAATACTATTTTTTGTATAAGTTAATTGAATCGAAGACATTTTTTTTCTCCAAATTGAATGAAGGTCAACTGCATTCTAAAAATTAAAAATAATTTTTGAAAAAGAGAAAACTTGTTTTTACTTGACTAGCGTTCATTAATACATAGCCTTGTTGATTTAAATACCAACATACAGATACAAAATGAAAATCACCAATATTTTCGATGAGCAGTTTGTATTCATCGATTATTTTTGGTAATGCTGCTGGAATATTCATAATTAATAATCTTAAAAACAAAAATAAAACAGTCATTATAGAATCACGATATTTTCTTCATTTATTTATCTATTTTTATGAATGAAAACGAAATGTTAGATTTGTTGATCACATTGAAATTGATAATCTAAATAAAAATGAATTAACTAATTTGTATGACGTTTTTTCTTAATAAATTTGTATAGTCAAAACGTGAATTACTTGATAAAAATAATTTTTTATTGAATTGTTTTAATTTTTCTAACCATTGTCGAACATCTAGAGGTTTTGAAATAAATTTATGATTAAAATTATTAAATAAATAATCAAATCCATTATAACGATGTATTAGAAAAAACTGCATTTTTTTTCTAAATTAATTTCACCGATTGAAAATTTTTCATATAAATTTTCTTTATCAATTAAATATGATACATTATATTGAAAATAAGTAAAATTAAATTACTACTATCTTCTTCAGTATTGTCTCATGTATTTGGACAAATTTCTTTTATTTTATCAGATGATAAACGTGTATTAACATTTAACTATGTAGAAGAAAGAAAAGAAAAGAAGAAAAATATCAGTAAACGACGTGAACAACATATAGGAAATAAAGAAAAAAGCGAATGATAGGTTATTCATATAAACAAATACAAACAATTTAAAATAATATTTACAGTAGATCATATAATTAAATATTTTAGAAATCGTTATGAGAACAATTGTCAAATCGATGTTTTATGTCTTTCGAAACATTCATAATTATCTTTGTTATTTCTTCTTTTTAATTAAATGAGTTCTAAGGAGAACAATATTTTCATATTCTTATAATTAACATCTTTACTATACAATTCATTATTTTTAACCAAACAATTAGGATACTGAAAAACTACGAGTAAAATGCCGATGACCTTATAAAAGGCTTATGTGCAAGATAAATCATTAATTCACTTCATAAATCACATAGAGAAAGCACGAATTACTAGTCAAGATTTCTTGAGTTTTCTATCTCATTTACATTGGAAACATTTGTGTTAAACTAAAATAGGTTATATGTGTACATATTGACAGGCTATCCGGAAAGTCCATGCAACTGCACTTTAATTGCGTTCGTGAAATTTTTAATTTATATTATCATGCAAACCGTGAATTTTTAATACCATATTGTGATGTACAACCTGATCAAACATTTCAACAACATCGACATATTTTATTTGCACTATGCATATTAGTATTATTATTTTTACCTCGATTAATCATTTCATTTTTAAGTATTTATGTGAGATCAGCACATCAATCATGGTTATATATTATTAGTTATTTTATTTCATTTATTTCATCCATGCTAACATTTGTTGTATTTATTTTACTATCAGAAACCTATAGAGCTGAATTTGATATAGTCATTAATTTTAAGATACTTTTCTAAACGTTTCTATTTGAGTTATTATAACAAAAACACAAGTTTTTACAAACAACATATCTGATTTATCTTGAAAAATAATTAGATGAGAACTATATGCCTTGATAAAATCTTTAAAAAGATATTCAGTTGAAATGTATGATGATACTTTATTGATTATACAATCCTAGATCAAAAAATCTGACGTAAGATCTTGTCAACTAGACGAAACGGTACGCAAAATCTTACGAAACATCGTCGTCTTTGAAATCTTGCATCAGATCATACTACAAGATCTGTTAAGGATCTTACATGCACTTTATTTCCACTACAAACTTATGATGATATTTTAAAGACATGAGTTTGATTAAAATATTACAGTGATTTTTACTACGCAACAGAATCTTTCAATTGAGAAAGAGATGATTATATTTATCTCTCTGCTCTTTATTGTAGTATAGCATCAATAAAAAAAATATAATTTTGTCAAAATATTTTCTTTTATTGAAACAATTTATAACAAAGGAAAATATTGATGAAAATTTTCTGGTGGAAGAAACGATCCATCTAGGTGAAGACCTTTTAATTTACTAAAGTTGAACCGTGTTGTATCAACGGTAAAATTGTTTGTTATCATTATGAGTGATTCATACTTGACGCAGAGATTTAATAAACAAGGTAAATGAGTAATTTTTTTAAAGAGAAATTGTTCAGCATAATCTACATGTGCCAATTTTAGATTAAGAAATTTAAGATAAGGAATTGTAATCAATGTAGTAGATGAATATTGTTTGTCTTTTTGTGGTTTATTATTGCGTATATGTAAGATTTCAAGAAAAGATAAATCTTGAGAGATGAGTTGAACATAGATGTCATAATACCATTACACCGGGTATTGACAGCCAGACGTCAGGATACCCTAACATGTAGTCAACGAAAGTAAATTGACATGCATTCCACACATTACACCGAGGAGTAATGACTTCATTACCCCACCAAAAAATACGTCCATCATAGAACTTAAGGAATATGAGTTGATTTAGCGTAACCACCTCGTTACCCAAAAATGAACTATATCCTTAAACTTGAGGAATATGAGTTGATTTAGCGTAGCCATCTCGTTATCCAAAATGAACTATATCGTCAAAGTTGAGGAATATGAGTGGATTTGGGTAATGATTTGATGGTGACAAGAAATAAATTATATTTTATTCGAAGGCAAAAATATCAGTTGTTTCACTTCACAATTACGTGTTTGCATTGATATTCAAACTGAATGCAAAATAGAACATTTTATTTAAGAAAAAATGATAAACACATGTTCACGTTTATCTTTTAACCTGTTTTATAAAATGCAATTAAAAAGATCGTATTTCTATTTGTCTCTATTTTTGTTTGTTATTGAACAAGAATTTTATGGCAAGTCTATTGCTATAAATCTCCTTGCTTTACGCTCAAGTTTTAAGATTTAATTGAGATATTGTTTTAATATGATTCGATTATTATCTTTGACATGTTAAATCATTAGTTGGAGGATAATTTGACACAGTCAGTTGACTGAGAATAGTTCATCATATGTATAACAGTTAAAGAGAACAATTATTGTTATATTAATCATTCTCTGGAATACGACCATGAAAAATGGTCTCGCCATACTTTATCGATGAATCCAGATTTTATTTTAGGCAAACGAACTATTATTTTGAAATTTCAATTCGATTTATATCCTATTCAATATTTCAATTTTGATGTTTGAACGACAATAAAACAACGTTCCATTCTCCATATTATAGCATCAAGATGCGTTTAATCGAGAATTTGTTAGAAAAATGGATATCCATTTCAATAATTACATATGAATTTTGATCAGTCACTTAATCTAGATTGAGGAATTCAATTAGCAGACACAACGAAATTTTTGACTACAAGAATTCTATCGGTAGTTATAAACTTGTTTCAAATAAACATTATTGAATGATGGTTTAATTATTTGTATAATTCAAGACTATGTATCCAGCTGTTATTTAAAGATAATTATTGCGCCTAACTTTCAGCCTCGTTTTTATTTTATTCATCTTGAATAGTAAAAAACTACAGTCTACAAAAAATTATCTTTTCTCGAACCTATTCGTAAACAAACAGAAACTTGTAATAAGGATTTAAAGACAAAAGACAATGAATTAATCTCGATATTCTAATATCGTGTTTGAATTATGTGTTTTTTAGTAAAAATTTATTTATGCGTAAGTAAAGTATTTATTGAATGAGATGAACTTTGATGTGGCTTCGTAGAAATATTATTTAAAAAATGTGAAAAATAAGATAAATTCATCACTGGACAAGAAACTTTCAAAAAGTTAACAATATACGCAACCTTATTCAAATAGTTATTTTTAATTATTTTTTTTTGTTTAATGTAAATTACAATGTAAAAATCTGAAACAAAACGAATAATTCCATTCTAATTTTTAAAAAAAAACTGAAATTTAAATGTTTCAACATAAAATTATAAGAAAAAAACAGTTCTGTTATCGTAATCTAATTAATCGACAGACATACTAGCATACATAACTATGAAGCCTCCATAAGAACTTAGATGTAATTTTTTTTCTAGATGTCAGATATTTATATTTCATTCTCATTCATTATACAACTGTACTCACAACTGCTATACAGAAAATCTGTGGCGCCTTCGTTTTGCTCGAGGTTATCTATAAACGAATAAAACCTCTTGATAAGAATCTAAAAAAGAAATATCACCGTTTCAATCTGAATATTTTCATTTCACGTTTCAATGAATTTCTGTTCTTGAGATTATCGTGACAAAAAAAGTCTACTTTTAATGCGTACATAATATAAGTCAAAAATCAAGAAAACTCACGAACAAAATCAATAATACGATTCTAGCACACCGTATTAAAAATTAATATTTCCTCGACTATATAAAGGATTATATGAAATAAAATAAGTTTATAACAGGATCAAAGATAGATCGCCTGAGATTTTAACTGATCAATTTTCAGCATGATGAAATTCTAGTCAATCAAGTTTTTTCATGTTGAAATTTCTAGCCAATGATATTTCAATATGCTGTGAGCTAAGCCAATCAGGTGCTTTTGTTCTATGCACTTAGTTCGTTTAAGATTGAGCTAACTACATGATTTTAGTCAGGTACTCTAAAGTCTTGCAATCGCATCTAGTAGCCGATATTCCAAGGAGGAAAAAGCAAGTTTTAACGCCCAAAATCTGTTGAAATCTATTTTGTTTCTTTCCTTTCCCTCAAAACGGTACAATAATTTTGCATTTCATTCATATTTAATAATGAAATTTTTATTTTATATTTAAGTAGGTAATACAATAGTACTAACAATATTTAATTCTACATTGTTTCTTTCAATATTTTCTTGTTTATGTTCTTCTTCTCGTATTGAAACTAGATGTTTACCAATAATCTTGTAAATAATACGTTTAACTTCATGTCGAAAAGCTTTTGATACAATAATAAATACAAAAAAATTTGTTGAATAAGAAATATCAAAAAGAAATGTAAAAAAACTATTTAAAAATGTATGAATTGTTTGTTCTAACATTGTTCGTATTTGATCTTTTATTATAGCATCATAAACATAAAATCCAGTTATTATTGTACCAAATATAATAAAAATAATATCTTGAATAAATAAACAACGAAGTAATTGAAAATCTTTTTTTGTCATTGAACGAATATGATTTCGTTTATCACGTGGTATAGATCGAATATATCGAACATTTTTAAAAGTAAACATACATAAAATAATCATTACAAGAGAAAAAATTAAATTAATTATTGCTAATGAATAAGAAATAAAATTAAGATAAAATTTTGATGGTTCATAATAACAAATAAAAATCGATGGATTGATTTCTTGAACATTAACTTTAATAAGTGCATGTGAATGAAAAATAATCCAAAAAATTATACTTAGACTTATAGAAAAATAAGCTAAACGTTTTGAACTATATAAACGTGTATCAACATTTTGTGATGAGATTAATAAACGATCAATTGATGCAAGTATAAGTATAGTAGGTGATAATGTTGCCAAAAGAAATGATACATAAAAATATAATTTACATAAAATCATACTAGAATTGTGTAAATTTATTTGAAAACCTTGTATAATAACAAGTCCGAGTATTGTAGAATTAATATAACATAAATTGATAATAAGATAAATTTTAAAATAAAAAATGCAAACATTTTTTTTCCAAGATTTTTTTGAAAATATTAATATACTTAATATAACTCCAATATTACTTATAATATAAAATATAAAAAATATATATTTATAAATATAAACAGTAGTATTTTTGAGATTATTCACATAATTTATGTCCGATGAATCCATTTTCATCTAAGATAAATAATCAATACTAATTTTCCCACTATGATATCGCTGTAAAAAAAAAGCCGATTTAATCTTATCAAAAAGAAAATGAAAAAATTGTTTTTGCTATTAATAACAGTATTTGAATCTTACTTGATGCACTTAATAGATATAATATTTAAGCAAATGGATGATAGAAATATAATTTTCTAAAATATATATAAAGTTTTTTTTTTTTCGTAGGTGTAACAGATGAAATATTATGATTATAAATAAGATAGATTATCATCTGATGTTTTTGTTTTATATTAGTACTAGAGTGAAAAAGAACAATATATATATAGATGCTTGTTCTCATCTCAAAAACAAAATCTAAAAGGACATTTTTTAAAATTCATCCTTTAATGACCTTCAAACAAAAAAAAAATGTAGAAACTTTTAATATGTCATCATTAATATTTGATGAATTGAAGAAGACAACACTGGTTATATATTTATATACTTAAGTGGAAATATTTCATCATAATCTTTTCTTTTTTTCTTTTGATCTCTGATTCCACTTATGATAACTCATCTGTCTAGGCTAATCGTTATGTCTCAGAAAGACCGCTAAGACCTATATATACAAGTGCTGTTCTTGTAGTTCTTCACTCATAAGATGATTATGATTAGTTTCAACCGAAAACAGAACTACTATCTATCGCTATTGATTAAAATAACAATAAACCATACACTTCTAATTGAATTTATAAAAAAAATATCATTGGTTTAGTAATAAAAATGAAATAACAAATAACTCCATATTCTATTTTAAATATCACTGTTTTTCAGTTCTGCTGTCATATCTTCTGTAATTACACAATCAAGAGAAAGATATAACACATTGTACGCAAACACCTACATAAAAGATTAAAAATATATTTATACGAAATAATATCATAACAAAAAACAAGCCACAATCGATGTCTAATAAAAATATTTTATCTTTCTATACATTACCTATTGAATTTATCTATCGAATTTTTGACAAACTTGATATATTAACAATTCTTCTTTCACTTCATAATGTATGCAAACGATTTAATACAATTCTTGATACTTATTATCGATATAAAGTAAAAAAAAACATTTTTTTTCGAAATATCAATGATAATTATTTCTATTTAGACATTCACTACAATAAATCTCATGAATAATAGAATAAGTCATTCAAAATTAAAATATCTTGCAAATGCTTTACAATATAAAGTTATAAAATAAAAAATAAAAATTTTTAATTATCTACATTAATTTTCATTATTTATTTAAGACAATTACTCAATTAAATCTTCAATACAATGATATTGATGATGAAATCATACAATGTCTCGCTAATTCATTAAAAAATAATACAGTATAATTAATTATCTTTTTATTATCATATTTATATTATTAAATATAGGTACTTACAACACTTGATCTTTCAGAAAATAATATCAGTAGTAAAGGAATACAATATTTATCAAATATATTACAAAATAATAAAGTTAAATAAAATTCATCATTTTTCTTATTAATTTTATATAACAACATACAGACACTTACAATACTAAATCTTGCTCGAAATCAAATCGATAATCAAGGTATACAATATCTAGCTGATGTATTACAACATAATACAGTAAAATCAATTCGATAATTATTTAATACATATTATATTTTACAGACATTGACAACATTAGATCTAACAGCAAATCAAATTCATAGTGAAGGAATAAAATATTTAGCTAATGCATTGAAAATTAATCAAGTCAAATTTATTATCAATATATCTATCAAACTAATACTTTCTTCTTTTTTTAGACACTTACAACATTGTTTCTTGTATTTAGTGAAATCAATAATGAAGGAATGAAATATCTTGCTGATGCATTAGATAATAACAAAGTAAAATACAATCTATATTTATCAAACTTTTCTTTATATTAATTTTTGTTTACAGTCAATCAAAATACTGGATCTTTCAGCATGTCAAATTAATGATGAAAGTATAGAACATCTAGCTATTGCATTACAACATAATAAAGTAAAATAATTGTTTTATTTTTGTATTTATTTTTATTATTGAATAGACAATCAAAGTATTAACCTTAAATAGTAATGAAATTACTGATCAAGGAATAGAATATATAGCAAATGCATTAGAATATAATACAGTTAGATAAATACTAATTTTATCTCTATCTTTTTGTTTTTTTTATTACGAAATACAGGCTCTTATTACATTGGAACTTGGATGGAATAAATTTGGCGATAAAGGAATAGAATATCTAGCAAATATATTACAAACTAATACAGTTAGATTTTTAGAAAAAAGTTTTGTCTCAGCTATATTTATCTTTATTATTTTTGTATAGACACTTACAACATTAAATGTCGATGCAAATCAAATTGCTGATATAGGAGTACAATATCTAGCAAATATGTTAGAATATAATAAAGTAAAATTAATTATTTAATTATTCTATTTCAAAATTATTTTTCTTTATTCTATAAAGACACTTACCATTTTAAATTTAAAATTTGGTAAAATGCATCCTACAGGAGTACAAACTTTAGCAGCTGCATTACAAAATAATACAGTAATCATTATTTTTTTCTGTTTATATATCTTCTGTTTATGTTTAATATTCAATAAAGACACTTACTACACTTGATCTTGAATATGTTGAAGTTGGTGATCAAGGTATTCAAAGTCTATCTGATACATTACAAAATAATACAGTAATAAATATTTTCAAATCGTTCATTTTATACTATTTTTTAATCATATGCCATAGACTCTAACAACAATTCATCTTCGATTTAATGATATCAGTGATCAAGGAACGCAATATCTTGCTACTGTATTACAAGATAATACGGTTAGATAGAGACTATATTCATCGATTTTTTTATCAAATTATGTCATATACATCATAGACTCTTACCACACTATATTTCATACAAAATGGAGGCAATCAAGTAGCATACCATTTTGCAAATGTATTACATCATAATAAAGTAAAAGAAAATTTTTTCTTATTTATCTCAATATTCTGTTTATTATTGACTAAAGACACTTACAACTTTAGATCTTGGATGTAATAGCATTGGCAATCTAGGCATACAACTTATTGTTAATGCATTACAAAATAATACAGTGAATTTAACTCTTAATTCATTTTTTTTTCATATTATATCTCTATCATTTAATATAGACATTAATGATGCTAGATCTTACTAGTAATGAAATCGATGCTGAAGGAGCAAAATATTTAGCTAATCTATTACAAACAAACCGAGTACATGATAGTCTTTACTAATTTATTTCATATTTGTTATTTCAAAATAGACACTTACAACATTAATTCTGAGGGAAAATCCAATTGGTAATCAAGGAGTAAAATATTTAGCTGTTGCACTTGGAATGAATACAGTAGGATCTTTGTTTTTTTTAAAATCGTATATTTCTCAATTTATGTAGACACTCACAACATTAGATCTTCATGAAACGAAAATTAATGTTGAAGGTACACAAGATTTAGCTAATGCATTATGCACTAATGAAGTTCGTTATTATCATCACCATCATTTCATATTCATTTTTATCATTCTTTACAGACCCTTAAGACACTAAAACTGGCATATAATACAATAGGTGATGAAGGTGCAAAATATCTGGGAAATGCATTACAGTATAATACAGTAAGTTTTATTTTCCTTTTTAGTTATATTTAGTATTTGATATAGACACTTGAAATATTAATTATTTATCGTACTCAAATTAGTGATCAAGGAGTGAAATATTTAGCAGATGCATTTCAAAATAATAGAGTAAGATAAATTTTTATTAGAGATTTTAATAATTATTCTCATTGAAATTTACTAAAAGGAGAGTGTTAACGTTGTTACTCATGAAGGAATATTCTCAAGTGTCAAATCACTTTTAGGCCGAGACTATATTCATTTGATAACTTCTAATGAGCAATAGAAAAATTCTAGAATGATTTTAAAGTTTTACTATATTTTTTACGAGATGCCGTGATCCCTCTCAGAGCTCACCCTCAAATCGACTTTACGGCATTTTCTTCAAAGATTTAGTAAAACTTCGATATTTTGAAAACGAAGGCCTAGACAAGGAAACTATTCTAGACTTTTCTATTGCTGGTTAGAACCTATCGAATAAATATAGGCTCGGTCCAAAAGCGATTTGACACTTGGAAATGTTCCTTCGTCAATGATTCTTTTAATTATAGGAATTGCATATATTTCCCACCGATGTATAAAATACAAACGATATTATTTTTGTTTATCAATGGTTTAATATATTTATTAATAGAAGAATAAACATTGAACATACAATAAAAAAGAATTTTGTGTTCTATTTTATCTAACTTGTAGTAGTTTTACATATCTTTGAAGTAAACACTAAATAAAACTGTAGTACAAGCTGTATTTCTTAATTGTTTTTATGGTTTCCGATAGGACAAACAAAGACCAATTCAATAAGTATAAAATAGCTGAAATTCGACCACTATATCAATAATCATGTTTCATTATATAGCGATGAAAAAGTGCACTAAACAGTCTAGCTCAAATTATTTTTAAAGTCATCATTAATACGATGATAAATTCAGTCTATTCGAGTTTCTTTGCATAAATATCTGATTGATTCATGAAAAACTAGATATTAACTTTCGTATTTATTTCTTTTATAGTCATAATTATAAATCATTATCTACAGATGTTTTCTATGGAATAAATCACATTTGCTTGCTTGCTGGCTTGAATAAACAAAAGAAAACCATACAGTTTCCAATTAGAAGACCTTTTTTGTTAGAAAAGAGAGATATAAAACAAGTTTATTACACCCACCCCTTTTATCCATTTATATGTATATATAAGTAAAAACAGAACAAAATTAATTTTACACCATTAGGATTCATTAATTATCACACCTGAATGTTGTGGATGTCGTTTCCATCGTACATGAATTTCGATAATACCATATAAAATCATGCTTACTGTTAAAAAGACAAATAGAATAATAAGTGTAAGTTCAATATTTATATAACTAGCATACTAAACAAAAAAGAAAGAATTAAATAAATTATTTTTTATATACACAAAAACACAATATGAGAAATATTTACACCGTATGTAACAAGAGAACCAACCGCTTTCCAAAGACGATATTTTGCTATAATACTTGGATCATTTTCTGAATAAAGAACAGTATAAGCAGCTAAAACAAGTAAATAATCAATAAGAACATCAATGTGGCACTAAAACAATAAACTATACCAACGACTTGTGATTGCCAAATAGCATCTGCAACACCCCAAATACCAGCAATAATAAACAGAACATACATTTGATCATCAAATGGTTCCCAAAAATACATAGCAATAATCGATGCATAGTTAAGTATAGCAGCGATTATAAAACATCCTATTCTACCAATATATTTAACAAGATCACCAAAAATATAACTAGATAATGCATTACATATACCATTACAAATCAATACAAGACCAATATATCTATTTATAAGTATAAAATAAATTCAGATTTTATTATAATTCTTTTACCGTATACCAACAAGACATGTAATAAATGCCTAAAATAATAAATTTAAAAATGAATTTTTATATCTTAAATTATATTTATACTCGAGTAAATTGTGCTAATAGAAAAGAATTTTCAATTGTACTCCACATTGTTAATGGAATAAGACATAATTGATCAATATTTTTCCATCGAAATAGAGATTGAACAACTTCAAATCCTTTTCTTAACGATTGTACAATAGGTTCTATAGAAATAGAAGATCAATTTTATTATTTATATTTATTTAAAATTATTATTTACGTGGTTTAGTAGGTCGAATTTGATCAATTAATAACAATAAAATCATTGAAACAATACCCATTCCAACAAATATTCCACACAAAATATAACGCTTTAATTTATAAAAATTAATTATTAATCAAACAAAATCAAAATTAAACTATTTACCGTTAAATCACTAACATCTGGATTTTGAGTCGTTCCATTTTTTGATAATGGATTAAAATAAACACCACAATTAACTTTTTCCGGATTATTCGATTGATTAAGTATAAAATACGATATTAAATTTCCCCATATAGTACTTGTACCAAAAAAAGCAAAAAAAATTCCAAAAAATAAACTAACAATATCTGCAATTCGTTTTTGTTTATAATTAGCATGATAACGTGCAATACAACTTATATAAGTTGCTTGACATGTCCATAATGGTGCAGATGCAAGACCAAGACAAGCTGCACCTAAAAAGAAAATAAATCTATTAATTGAATAATTCATTACAAGAAAATACTTACCAATATACATAAGTATTGGTATAGGTCGAATATTAGCAGCAATATATAAAATATAAGCAATTTCACCAATAATAATTGTCCATTTAAGTCCAAAAATATCAATTGAAATACCCGTAAGAAAAAGTGCACTAAACTAATAAATAAAAATTTCCTTTTTTTTTATTAGGTTCAATTATTAGAATATCCTACTTACTAATATAAAAAACATTAATAACAATAAGAGAATTAACACCAACATTACCTTTTGCATTTGAACTTGATTGAAGTGATAATATACCATTAAGAGCTGTATACATTATTAGAAAGCCTAATGAGATAATTATTAAATTTTTATAGACATATCGAATTGGAAATGGTGGCATGTCTTCATCATTTACATTAGTTTCATGAGTAGTTATTGAAGCAGCAGAACATATTGATGTATGAAAATCAACAGCAATATTATCAATAATTGAACTAGTTCTTGATCGATTTTCACTTGTTAAACTTGTAAATGATGATTCTTTTGGTAGAATTTCAATTGCATTTTCCATATCATTCATTGTGTTGTCTTCAATGTGTAAGTATAATCATTAATGTATTGATAAGAAACGTTAAAGTTAAGGTAAGAGATAACAATGCAAAGAACAAAGCAGAAAATTTAATATTGACAAAAATGAGTGGTGTCATCTGCACGCACATCACGCTGTTCTGTATGAATGATACTATTGCCCATTTCAAAATAAAAGGCGCGTGGATATTTTTTGAATAACTTTTGATAGGAACACGATAGAGAGAACGCATCGAATCATATATTATAAGATAACTTGTCAAAATTTACCATCGAAAAATTGAATCATTCAGCTGAAATCCGAACTTTTAGTAGACAATTCATCCAAGGGATAAACGATGGAAATATTCCTAAAGTAAGTGATATTGAGATGATCCTACTAAATATTTTAGCGAGAAATGATAGAATTTAAAGTTATTTATCATTTTTTAATCCATCATGTAGTTTTATTTAGAAACGCTATTATAAAAATTAAGGCACGATAAAGAGTGACGAAACGTTTGAAGAAGAAACAAAGCACAATAGTCAATGAAAATGTTATTACAGAAATGATAATAATATGTTTAGATGGGTTCCTATTCAGTATTTTTGGCTCACTCAATGAGAGGAACAGAATTGATCAGTGTATGGAAATGCATGATTGAGAAAAGTTATCTTTTTGAAGAAAATTTTGCACGTTACATCTTTGTCAGCTATATTTCTCAATTATAGTTGAGAATGAGCAATTAATCAAATTAGTAAATAATAACGAAATTTTATAATACAATGAGGAAAAAAACCATGCAAATGTTTTTCGTTCTTATCTTCGATATATGCCGTTGTCGCTACTTGATTGG
>JAJEKB010021895.1:0-12469 GCA_022393335.1 Macrotrachela quadricornifera | reverse complement strand
AAATAATAAAAAACACTTACTTTTATTGAGAAATCGAACGTTTTTTTTTTAGTTTGCAAAAAAAGTAGTTTTTGATACTTCTCAAATAATTTTGTTAATCCTATAATCTCAAAAATCTGGCTTAAAAAATTGTTCATATATACAGTGTTTGTAAACATATCCAAAGATAAATTGTTACTCTATTTTTGTATTATTGTCATCTTTAAAACACTTTATCATATATGGATGAAGAAAGGAGAGGTAAAGTTTATGTGCCACTCTGTATCAAATTTCGAGATGCAATAAAGTTTAATCATCTGATATTTCTATTGAAAAAGAAATCGATTATATAGATAAGTTCGAATATGTAAATACATTTTGATTCTATTCTTTGTTTAACCGAGAGAGTAATGATATTCATACAATTGTATTTACTCTTGATTTTACAATTCTTCTCATGTTTTTCTATCGAAACTAAATTAAACTTAACTTTCGATGAATTTTTTGATTATACAACATTTCCATTATTGAAACTTTCTCCAACAGATCAACATTTACTTATTCAAACTAGACGACCATCATGGAATACAAGTTCTTATGAAGACACTCTATGGCTCTATAATATACAAAATCAAACAAAAAAAATTATTACAACAAATCTTCATAAATCAATTAAACCACAATGGTCACCAACCGGTAACTATATTGCATTATTACCAAGAAATCAATCCGAACAATATATTTATTTCTATTCTCTTCTATCCAATGAATTCTTATCTATCCAAATTGGAAATGATATTCCTTTAGCTTTTACATGGTCAAACAATGATTCATCGATTTATATAGCTATGCAATCAATAGATAAAGAGAATGATTTATACAAAGATGTTAATCAATATCGAGAAAATATCATACATAAAAATAGTACAATCTATCGAATTGATTTTAATTTAAATGATCATTTATTATCTGTAAAAAAAAACTCTTATTCAAAATGTATCTTTTCTCATTAATCAATTATTATTTACTCTATTTGAAGAAAAACTTATCTTTTCATCTACATCTACAATTCGAGAAGATTTAGATGATTTTGAACTCTATTCAATTGATCTTCGAAATAAATCTACATTATTAAAATTAACAAATAATGAAGCAATTGAAACGGAATTACAATTATCTGTTGATGGTCAATATCTTTTTTTTCGAACATTTCATCGTAGTTCGAATAAGAAAAAATTTAATAATACACAAAATCGTCTTTATTCATTAAATTTAATGAATCAAGTAATTATACGTTTTGCAGAAAATTTTCATGGTAGTATTAATGGATATACAATAAAATCTGATTCTAGTGTTTATATCCTTGGACAACTAGGAACACAAGTACAAATTTATACACAACAATCATCAACGAAAGATCTAATTAATTATATTGGATGGAATGGAACATATGATATGATTGTATCATCATTTAATCATCAATCAATTGCATTTGTTTATTCATCATCAGAAAAACCAATGGAAGTTTATTTAACTAATAATATTAATCAATTGAAATCAGCACAAGCAATAACTAATGAAAATAATATATTTACTCAAAGAAATTTACCTCAAATTAAAATCTATCAATGGATAAATGAAGATGATCATCGAATAATTGAGGGAATATTACATTATCCACCGGATATGTTTCAATCAAAAAATCTTCCTCTTTTAGTTCTTATTCATGGTGGTCCATATGCAGCTAGTTTAAATAGATTTGATTTAAATTGGTATACTTGGGCTCCATTAGCAGCTTCACAAGGTTGGTTAGTATTCGAACCTAATTATCGAGGATCAATAGGTTATGGTGATCAATTTCTTGAAGAAATTCGTTATAAACCAATATCTCGACCAGGAAAAGATATTCTTTATGGAATTGATCAATTAATTAAAGATAAAATTGTTGATCCAAATAGACTTACTGTTGCTGGTTTTAGTTATGGTGCTTTTATAACACATTGGTTAATTACACAAACGAAACGTTTTAATGCTGCTCTATCTGCTGCTGGTGCAATTGATTATACATCAACATGGGGTGTAATGGATATACCTACACTCATCAGTTATTTGTTTGGAGGATTTCCATGGGAAGTACCAGAGATTTATCAAAATGAATCGCCTATTTATCAGTTAAATAGAATACGTACACCAACACATATTGTTACTGGTGAAAATGATGTTCGAGTTCCGACAAGTCAAAGTTATATTCTCGAACGAGGTCTTCATTATCTTGGTATACCAGTCAAATTAATTACTTTTCCAAAAGAAGGTCATTCATTGATTAATAATCCTTGGCATGGAAAAATAAAAGTTCGAGAAGAACTCAAATGGTTACAAAAATATGGTAATCAATCACTAAATAATAATCATACATCAAATAATAGCAAAAAATCAAAACTAACATATGTTTTACAATTATGTATGTTTATCTTCTCATTCCTTATAATAAACAAAATCTAAATCGATGGAAAAGGAGGAGGCCAATGTGACCACAGATTGCTCTGGAAAATATATCGATCAATAGATTTCAGCATGACAAACATTTCGGCACTAATTTTTATATACTTTTATAGTATTTTTAGTACTCGTTTCGAGTCCTCTTTATGTAACATTTTTCAGCCATTTTGGTATAAAGTGCCTTTCGGATCACAGACCCATTTGTGCATATAAAGGCGGCTCACGTCAACTGAAACTATGTCAAACTGTAGAAAATCTATGGCACACTATCAAGATGTATCAATTTTGTTAATACTTAATAAAGATGTTGGCATGAAAACTTCATAATTCTTCAAATTGTTAATCATTTATCGCTCACATATGCTACCTTTCAGTTCAGTATTTTGACAATATCTTGAGAAAAGCAAAATACCTGTTCGTGAGTTTATAAGAAAAATCATATTTAGACTTTTGAAAAATATGACACATTGACCATATTTCATAAGCATCTTGAAATTTGTGAATATGGATACTATGCCACTTCATATGATTATGTATAGTTAACATGAGAATTAGAGGATGATAACTTTATGTTATTGAGATTTTCTCTCGTTAGCGATTGCTCATACTCAGAACTTGTGCTTTCTCACCATTATCTCCATTATACTCGCAAATGCTTGACACAGCAGTTCGTGATAGTACATATGTTTTGAATGTGTAAAGTACCAGCTTCCCATATAAAAACAATCACGTGCAAATATTGTATGTTGTTGGAATTCCCTTGTAATAATGCCTCAAATCTAGCCATGTTTTCGGTCATCCTCTCCTAGTTTTGTCATAATTATTATTAAAGTCAAATGATACCAATATTTTTTCGTTCTTCCAGGTGTATTCCAAGTAGTGTGGCAACAAACAGTCAATAATCTACGCTGTTTTATTATCATTTCCATGAGAGCTTAACTACTCAGTATAATAACCCATACCATTCGGAATCATTTTGTAGGTGCATCTGCTCTAGTCGTACTAACAAATTCGTAGACATTTATTTTATTTTGGCTTGTATTTAGTTGCTCAGTGAATAGTTTTAAAACCTCAGTAAATCAATTAAAAAGATTTTGTAATTTAAGGATATGGGTGTGTGTTGCCCTCCCTGTACAGTATAATAGTCACAAAAATTACCTGGAATCACGTTTCCAGATTCAATTTTGGTTACTTAGAATGAGAAAAAAAAGGTTTTGGCTCAATTTCCAGGAAATCATGCAAAACCAAAGCTAATAATCATCAGATGGATATGAAAATTTAAAAATGTATTTTTGGAAATTTTCATTTATTGAATTGTTAACATTGAAGCCGCTACATATTTCAGTGTTCAACAAAATAATATTTCACAGCCATACCAACATCTTTAATCTCAAGAATAAAAAAAAATTAAAATTGTTTGTTTAATGATTCGTCACCAGTTTTCCACGGCTACTATCCTTACTTGTTTCTCGGTTTTCCCTTTGTTCTTAGAACACCGAACTATACCTTCCTGACAGTAACATTTACACTTTGCAATCGAAACCACAGTTACAGTCAAACACTATACTTTACCTTATATTCCGCAACGGAAAAGTACTAATTTACTAAGCAAATAATAGTTACCGAACACTAAATTTCATACTGAGAGTTTTAATTTATTTACTGCGAATTTACAATAAAATATTGAGCATTTAATTTGTTCCCGAAGAAATTCGAGAAGTGGTTCAAAGCTATCTCTTAGCATCGTATTTTGAATGATTTCAGATCCAAAGAACTTGCTTTTGCTTCAGTAGTAATCTATTTCTGGCATTTGTACTAATCCCATTTCAATTAAAATTCCCAAAAATAGGAGCATTTCTTCATTAGTAGTTGATCGCCACTGAAGAATTTTTTGCCGCTCGCTACGCTTCTACATATCGATTAGTTTCACGAACTATAAGACTAATAATCTAATCAGTGATAAAATGTTGATAACAGACGATAGGATTGATCGTACCATCTGTCGAACTTACCGGTACTTCTTCCATCATTCTATAATTCTCCGAGAATTAAGTATCCGATTCCGATCCTATTGTGCCCCAAACTTGTGAATTTATATCATCATCTGTAACTTGTTCTTCGAAGCTTGAAGATTCGAATTGCCTTCTGAAAAAAATATCGTCCAAATTGTCTACATCACTCTGTGTATTGCCGCTTTCTTCTGTATCCATTTCTTTGACTAGCATGGAAACTGCAAATTTTGAAAAACGTGTCTTTAGCTTATTTTCATTATCTCGATTAGAATGATGTATGTATTTATATATGCATGTATGGACAAGTCGGAAAAGTCCTATGTATCACAGAAGAAAAGAGGATGAGAAAAAAACGAACGTGGTAAATTTTATTGGAAAATCCTAGTGACGAATATGGATACTTCCCATACATTAAAAATATCAATGAGTACATTTATCGAGCGTGAGCATGCATGAAAATTGATATATATTGAAGGTATTCTCTTCCAGAACCGAATTGTTGTGAAAGAGTTGAAGATCGGTACAACTATTTTGCCTCTTGGCAATTTTATAATTTTTAAATATTAAGATTATAGGCTTTTCGATGAGCTTCGTAGCTGAGGCGGAATCTGGATTATGGTAGCTATCCTCACCCTCATCGTCACACCCTTTTCAATACAAAACGATATTTTGACCATTAGTTGAATTCTATCGCATCGCTTGTGTCGAGAGAAATAAAAACAGATTTTTTCGTTCTGTTATAAGGGCCTCGTCGAAAATTTGCACAAACGTCACTCAATATAAAAGAAAGTCGATAAAGATAATCTTTTCACGAAGAATGATTACTTTATTATTCGAAGCATACCTAGATTTCTGATGTTTTCTTTTGCATTCCAATGAAAAAAAATGCAATAAAAGGAATATAGTCGCCGATAAGAGACATAAATATATTAATCTCAGTGAAGTTATTATATACTATATTTCGTTTTTTTCTTCGTGTTTGAGAACCCTCTTAATCTTCATTCACTACACTCTTAAAGAAAACAGATGTTTTACGAAACCTGCACCCAGGGAAAGAACCTTTAAAGTTTTGTATCGATTTACGAAACCTAAAAAACGTTAAGGAAATCGCTCTCTGATCTTCTGATCTTTCTTAGGTTCATTAAATCGATACAAAATTTTGTAGGTTCTTCCCCTAGCTATAGATTTCGTAAAAAAACCTATTTTTTTTAGAGTGTATTCTTGTATAATCATGGCGAGTACGCAAACTAATAATGACTTTCTACACATAAGTCAGAATGATCTCAAGTTCGAGCAGCATATAGGCAGTGGTGCTTTTGGCGATGTCTATCGTGGTAGATGGGTGAGTCAATGCCATCAAATTGCCATAAAAAAACTTCGCATCAGTGTTGATTTTATCACGGTTAAGGAAAGAGATGATTTTATTGCAGAAATGACCATGATGCATCGCATTCGATTTCCTCATATTCTGAGCGTATTCGGTATTTGCTTAGAACCTGACTGCTCCACCATCATTGTAGAGTATATGTCGCTGGGATTTTTATACGATGTGCTTCGTCAGATGGAGCTCAGTTGGCCAGATCGATGGTCGATCGCCAGTCAAATGACGAAAGGCATTAACTACTTGCATCAATACAAAGATGGTCCCATTATCCATCGTGACATTAAATCAGTTAACTTCCTCATGGGCTGGGGAGAACAGCATAGCAATAGTCGATTTCTTGTCAAAGTGGGTGACTTTGGTTTGGCCAAGATTCGTTCAAAGTCTCATTCGCAATCGGTAAGTGATGGGCTGCTTGGAACGTTACTATGGAAAGCGCCCGAGCTATTCAAAGAGAATGCATTTCATACGGTGGCCAGCGATGTGTTTGCTTTGGGTGTGTGTTTCTGGGAAGTAGCGACTGGTCAGCTTCTCTACGAAGGTTTAACTTTGGAAATGCTTCTTTGGGAAGTAGTTCTTAATGGCAAACGACTGGAGATACCATCAAATGTGCCGGAGAATTTTTCGGCCATTATCAGCAGTGCATGGGTGCAAGATCCCGATAAACAGCCAACGTGTCTTGCATTGCTGGAGCATATCGAAAGCTTTTCGAAAAATTTGGCTGTTCCTCAATTAAGGTAGTGAAGCAATGGACTACAGTCATTATTAGTATTGTTTGTTGCAGGGTTAAAAACGTTGGATCTCATTCATCAGGATCGTCAAGCTCTGTAGATGGATCCGTAATATCCAGGTAGAAAACTGTAACCACTATAATTATCCTTTTTAGAAGTCTGATATTCCTTAAGGAATTTGCCTTCATCAATGTGTGCGCGTTTTATCGTTAATATAACTGAACTGAGATAAGGCAGAGTGTCACTCTCAAACACAGAATGGTCGGACTAGGTTCTGAGTATAAGGTTCGAATTTGAAACAAATGATTTTCAATAACTGAAATAAAGCCTTGAAAGAGTATTTCTGTAAGCGGACTTCGCAATTATTTTTGACGTTTAGAAAGAGGTAGTATTTGTGCTCATTATTGGTCCTGAACCATACTCTAAGAGGAGGTCAGTTTTCTGCTCATGAAAGGAAAAGAGTACGAAATTCATGTGATATCTGTTGAACGAGTTTTGAAAGTGTTTTCGATAAGAAAAAAGTCTTTAATATACATTTACACTCTCAGCAAACTTGTTTCCGTTTATTTTCCAAGTACACGCGGAATCGATTCCACATTGTCATCGGTGAAGACTTACTCGAATAAGGAACTGGAAAACACTATTAAGCACGCTCGAACGCTTTCGTCGATAAAAATAACGGATGAATCGTTCTTGGACGACGACATGATCCTTATTGGTATTGAACTGACAACGAATTGCATTTGCAGAGAATTGACTCTTTGCAATAGTGATATTACTTCCACGGGTGTTGCCTTTTTGAGTCTAGGTTTGACCATCAACTGCACGTTGAAATCGCTCGATCTTAGCGAAAATCCATTGGGAGCTACCGGTGCGGCGAATCTTACTCGTATGCTTCGTCACAATAAGACGTTGAAAAATCTTCAGTTGAATTCAACGAATATGGGCGATGATGGCGCGAATGTGATCGCCGATATGCTTTGTACCAATTGCACACTAGATTTTCTAACTATCAGCGACAACGAACTCACCAACGTCGGTATTCGGGCTTTGTGCAATGCACTGAAAAAAAAATAGGTCGCTCACAGTTATCGACATGTCTGGAAACAAGTTCGGCGATAAGGGAGCTATTCTTATCGGCGAACTATTGCTTAGCAACAGGACGCTTCGCAAGCTCTATACCAATGCAGCGCGAATCGGTGATGTGGGACTGGTGTCTATGTTGAATGCTCTGAAAAAGAATGACACTCTCCAGAAGTTGGCCATAGGCCAAAATGCCATTACCGATCGAAGCATGAAGACGATCATCGAGACGATCGAAACCAATGAGACATTGAAAGTACTTGATTTGCGGGAGCATACATTGTCCAAGGTCATATTAGACAGAATTCGACAAGTGGCTTTGCGATCTACATGCAATGTAATCTTTGCCAAATAATAAGTGGTTTCATTGATGATAAACAGTTCGATAACGTACAATGTTGTTTATCGATCTATCCGACAGCGATTTTTGAAATAAAAAAAATGAATCGAAGATTATGGTTTGATTTGAATTTGTTCAAATATCTAGACTGAGCCAGACTAAAAGCAAAAAAAGTGCATATTTTAGCGAGTTAAGAATTGGTGAAAATTTTTAACGCGTTTGTACACGTTCAGTTTCTGAAGTTAGCGAATTTTTGGAGAAAACAGTCATAATTCTAAGGTTCAAATTGTTGTCCGTGACAAGTCACTCAGGTTGGAAATCAAACACTTAAATCAATTGAAAACAAATAGAACTTTTTCCGTTGAAAAGAAAAAGTATTGAATTTGCTAATCTCAATTTGTGCTTTTCAGCACTCGATTAAGTCGACAGATAAATTATAAATAAATATAAAAATATAATCTATGTTCTTAACAAAGATAAACGAATTAAAATAATGCAGAGTTAATTTTTTTATTCTTTTTATTAAAGTTTAATTTTTCGAGAAAAACATATATTTCGTAAATCATTGAGTAACATGCACTATTGGCGAAGTTATCTGTCAGTACACTTACAACCATATAAAATAAAGTTAGAACAAAATATAAAATGTAAATTAAAGAAAAAAGTTCTTTTCATTAAAACAGTTTATTCTAGAGTTTTTTTACTCAATTGTTGAATTATCCATTGCGTTGAAACTCTGCATAATGCTGCTCAACAGTTTTCAGTGGAGCTGTTGGGACGCATGATCGGCATCGAAGTTTTTGTGAATGGTATTTGTTATGATGTTGATAAATGCGTGAAACCAGCAAATCTCATGGTCGTAATTTTATCTTGCATATACAACAGTAAAAAATTTGAACCATTAAAACAAAAAGAAGAAAAAGAAGAGCGATATCTCACCAACTATTACATATTATATTTTTATTTGAATAATGGTAAGAAACAACTTGTTGAAAAACCATATTATTTATCATAATGCGATTATCTTCAAGCATTGTTTGATGATCATTAATTTTTGCTTGTATGGTCTTCATATCGACTTTATCAATATTGTCTTTTTTTACGTAATATTTGTTTATTTATTGTTTCACTGAGTAAACTAATATCAATTGTTTGATTATTTATTGAATGCTCATTACTATGAATTAATAATAGTAATGATTTACCTTTTGTATTAGTTGAAATGGTGACTGAGTAATATATTAAAAAACACAAAAGCAACAAATAATAAATATTCATGAGGATTTTTTTATCAATTTGTCTGATATATAAAAATGAACAGATTATATTAAATAATTATCCGTTAAAAGAAAAATAAATAAATAATAAACTGTTCAATTTATCTTATTCTACACAAAGATAAATTTTCTTTTATATATTTATTATCAAAAAAAATGTGATATCGATATGTAATAATTTTATGTGGGCATGTTTTCACTTCATGAAAGAATGTATTTTTGCAGTTATATGTGCGAACGTGTTAAAATAGAATCATGAAAAAACAATGAAAAAATTTGCGTTATGAAATATTTTAATGTTCTGATAATAAAAAAAATTCATTATATTTGTTTTTTAAGTGCAGCAATGTGTTTTTCTCTTTTGATAGCCCAAGAAAAAAAAAGAAACTAGATTTAACTTAATGTAATAAAATAATCTATTATAAAAGAAAAAATAATTTAAGCGTAAAAAAAATATTGCACTGAATTTATTGTCTGTCACGTCTAACAAGTTATATATAAAATATTGTACAATCATTATTAAATCAGAATGATTATATAGAAATATTCCCGTAATTATTCTTCATAATCATATAAAATTATATGAAACCTATGAGAAAAAAAAATTAACAGAGTAAGTAAAATTTCTCTTTATATATTCATTTATAATTAGAAAATTGAACCAAAGAAAAAAATATATATTCAAATTCATTTTTTAAATAAATATCGTTTTCTGTTATTAATAAATGAGCATGATTAGATTTTTGATCTTATCAATATTATTAAAAATGAGGAATTGTAATTTGTAGTGTTTTACATCAAACGCCCTCTATTTTTTTTCTGAGTTTTATAAGTATGGTTTATATAAAGTGCTGAATATTGAGTGTAATAGAAATTTTTGTGCACTAAGACGCAGGAGTTTTATATATGGTACGGTATTGGAATATATTCATTTTTGCATAGAAGACCAATGTATTCATTTTTGTTTATTATTTGTCTATTACTCACATTTTGTTATGGCTGATAGTACTATTCCTCTAGGTTTACGAGATCCAGAAATTCCACCACGTGGGTTATCGACAAAAGCAAGAAAAAATTGAATTCGTAACGCAAAACGAAAATTACAAAATTATAATTATGAATGCGAATTTCCGCCATTTCATGTACCGTCAATGTTTTATAACATTTATCACATCCATTGTTTTATTGAATTGAATATAAGGGATGTTATTCTAGCGCATTCTACAGCATGTAATGAATTTATAATTGATAGTGGATCTGATCGACTAATTTAGCATTAATACAAATACAATCGATGCCGTCTAAACTTCCATCACTTGTACTTCTGAAACAATTAAATTATTTCCCAAGCGACGATTCCTCATTATTTAAGAAAATTCAACTTCTGTTTCAAATATTATTTGATCAAAGTAAAACAATATACACATGGGGACCCTTATTTAATGAAGTAAAAGGTGCTACGCCATATTCGTTTTTTCAGTTTTCATATAAAAGCAGAAGAAGTAAATCTTCAATCGAAATTCGCTAAATGGTATAGGTTGTTACCGTCTTTTTGTGAAGCGTATATGCCGAATAACAGTAGATATATTACTGTCGGCTCATCTGTGTTTTGTGAATGTCGTGAACATGTTTATCGCGATGCATCGAATCCGTGGTCGTTACAGAATGCTATATTAAATGCAACAAGTTGCTTTTTAGATAAATTACAAACAGAAAATAATTGGTTTACTATGTTAGATCCAGAGTATCCAACGTTGCCATCAACTGTTCTGAATAGTATGATTAATTATGCAGTCTATGATTGTCTTAATGTAACATATCTTCGGTTGCCAGCGACTAAACGTTGTCCTTTGAAACAGTTAGCAACAACGTCTATTTCTGTTTTATTAGCTGATTTAGAACACATTATAGCAAATTCTGATTTAGAACAGGTGTCGGAAGATGAACCTCCACCAACTTTTCATCCATCATTATCGTACAGTAATCAAAAAAATCATGAAATTGTTACTGAAGTATTAAATGCAGAAGTATCGTTTGAAAATCCATTATCATTAAATCAAAATTTATCAACACCACGTTTTCATGGTTCGGAAAAAACTTCTACACGTTCAGCTACCGCAAAAGCTAGGCGAAATACAAAACGCAGTACTATACATCGATTAAATCGTTATAATATTGTATATGCCGATATTTATATCATCTATTCATCATGAAAATGGTGAGCAAAATTCTGAAAAAACTAAAAATTAAATTTACTCACATGAAAAACTGTTCGTAATCAATTAATTATTGGTATAAAAAATGAAAAACTAAAAGAAAAATTTGGACGATTAATACCAGTTAATATATTTGATAGAGACCATTACTATACTTATTTAGATGTGTAAAACATATTAGACCTCCTTTTTTTAGGCGCGTTCATATGCTTTTGCTTTTCGTTTTCTTTTGTTGTTTTCTACATTCATATGTTTTCAATTAATATTCATATGAATTATAATAGCAGTAAAATTTTACTAGAAAAAAAATTTTTTATTCAACCATTTAATAAAATGATTTGTCGGCATATATATATATATCGATGAATCTATTCTTTAATATAGGAATTTAAAATTTATTTTAAAATATTGAATCTCCTTTTAAAATTTTACATCATTTCCAAGTGAAAATGAGATTAATACTTTATTATTTAAAGAAGATATATAACTACAAAAAATTATGAAAAAGTTATTAAAAAAAAGTAGGCAATCCAAGGACAGTGTATGTGAGTATTCGACAGAAATAAAAAATATACACTATTTCACACACAGGGTGAGTCATAATTATATTTACGATAAAAAAGTTGAATATTACCATTACGGCTGGAACAAATGAGCTGATTTTTTTTATCATTAATTGAGACGTATTTAAGCTTCATATTCATACAAACCTGTCTAGAGACTCCTTTATTAACTATCTGGTTTTTTTCTGTATGTAGAAAACTAACATGGTGTTTCTTGAGATCAATAGTAACGTTTCAGAAAGAGTTTCTCTAAGTAACGGGTGGGCCATAAAGAATTGCCCTCTTAGTATTTTTAAGATTTCTCCTCTATTGTTCCTATCATTAAAAATGCTTTTTTTCTCAGAAGATAGCGCTTGAAATTCTGGACAAAACCATATATAATTAGATT
>JAJEKB010021894.1:0-76209 GCA_022393335.1 Macrotrachela quadricornifera | reverse complement strand
CTTGGATTGAATGATTTAAAAAAAGAATTTAATCGAACAAGTCAACAGATTACTGATGGTATAAAAGAACTTATTGAAATTGTTCATTCAACAAATTATGGTCCCAATATGAAAGAACCTCCACCAATACTTATAGTTAGTCCACCACTACCAACTGAAACAACTTGCAAGAGTACAACAGATACATTTGAAGGTGCAAAAGAACGGGCTAAAGATTTAGCTCATAATTTAAAAACTCTTGTTAATAAATATGATAAAAATGTTTATTTTGTTGATGCAGCACCTCATGTTCAGTTCAGTTCAGTTGATGGAATTCATTTCGATGAAAAAGCTCATGAACAACTTGCATTATTAATGAATGAAACGATTAGAAAACTTCTTAACTAATGTTAATAAGAAATTTTTTTTATATTTTTAGATAAAATAGTTTGATATGTCTGATCAAAGTGAAGGAAAAAAAGAAGAAAAAGAAGAGAAAGAAATAACAACTTCAAAAGAATCAAAATTACCACCAGAAGTTGATGCTTTTTTCAAAGGTAAAAATAAATATAAACATCCATATGGTGATTGGAAACCTGTTGTTAAAGAAGATAAATTAAAACGGTTAGTTATTATATCTTTCTTTTTCCTTATTTTTTCATTTATTTATTTTTTTACTTCTAGTAAAACATTCGGTGATCAACTTGATTTACCAACAGATAATTGGCATTTACCAGAAAATCAACCTGAACCAGTTATACCTGAAGTAAAAGATGATTCACATGTTAAATTAGTTTTTAAAGAACGAGAAATTACTGAATTACCATCAAGTTCATCATCAAAAACAAATGAAACAGCAGTATTTAAGAAACGAAAAATAGCTTCAAATAGACAATTACGAGGTTCAAGTAACAAAAGTAGTCAAAAGAAAGGTGATGTTGATGAAAGTTAATTACATCTGTTTTGTTTATTAATTCATCATATGTTTATTGTAAATAAAAATATTAACTCTGATGGATAACAAAATTGACTATTCATTATATACTAAAAACCAATATTAAATGTTTATAATATTATTAAAATTAACTAAACAGATTAAATTTTCTTACTATTCTTTACATATTTGAAGATACTTTATAGCACTTTCAAATCAATTTTATTTTTCAATAAATGTGGAAATCTCGGATTTAAACCCGAGTATTATGTGTACTTTAAAAAGTGAAAATAATTGATGATAGATTGATTTTGATACAACTGTCGAACATAGAAATCAAATTCTCGATTGAAGTTTGTTACAAAAGCCGGAATAGATCAATATTCGCACAGAAAACCATAGATAATAAAGATGTTTTATGCGATAACTCGACTGAGATATTCATAAGACAATGTTATATACAAAATTTTATCACAATCAGATGAGATTGTACAGAGTTATCGTATAAATGGCTAGACGGATACACTGATCAATTTTATAATTTGCTCATCTTTTTAGTGCATAAAAACATGAAAAATAATGCTCGTATTCACTTTCATTTCCAGCTGTAAGTGATAAGATTGTCAAAAAACGGTTAAATTTCATTTATTTTATACAAACATAAACGTATGAATACAGTGGAAGAAACTGATAAAAAGAGTAACATATGTACTTTGTATAATTAAAATCACTTAAAAGGATTCACTTATTGGTTCATTTTGTAATGAATAGGTAAAATACTTTAATTAGTAGTATTTTCTTTGAATGAAAAATATTATACAGTTTATATGAAATCTTCTTATCCAATAATTAATACAATTTCGAGTAGATTTTACATGTTTATTGATTTATGGATATATTAAAAGTAATACAGGATTAAAATTTAAATGTATTTCAATGTATATGATAAATAAAAGATTTTCTATTCATTTTATATGAAGATATTTCCTGATCTAGCCTATTTGAAAAATTCTTGTATTTAGTTTACAATTTATTAAAACTTTTTTTGCTAATGAATAAAATTATGAATATTTATTCAAAATGTTTTATGTAGAAAAATTCGCGGGTTAATTGAATTTATTATACATTCTATTCTGTTAAGATTATTATTTGATTTATATTTTAAATATGAGTGATACAAGTATATATGCAAGTGGATCATCAGAATATGATTATTATAGTAGACAAGATAATTGTTGGACTCGTATTGGAGCTAACATTTGTGTTTTTCTCTGTACTTTGTCTACATTACTTCTACTAATTGCTTTAATATTTATATTCCATCGAGAATATGGAATGGAAGAGCGTCGAAGAATAAAAGCAGAAAAGACTGGAAAAAGGTATAATCCAAAAAATATGTTTGGTATATTTAAGAATATAGTGGGATATACACTAGACGATGATGATACATCATCTAATCATGGATATGATGATCAATCATATAATCATGAACATGATGATCAAGATTTTATGTATTACAAATAAGATTTTTTACAATTCTTTTCTTTTATATTTATTATTATTATTAAAATTCTTATTTACATAATTTTATTTATAAAAAAAAACTTTATTCAATAACCAAATTTCATGTGAAAAATGTATGATATAAGTATTATTTCATTTATATCTTCATGTATTGATAAGAATAAAAGAAAATATTATATTATAATGCTTGAATATTTTGGAATTAACATTGATTTCATATAATAACTATATTGGAATATTTATTTAGTATTTTTATAATATTAATTATACTTGTATATCTTTTATATCAACAAATACAATGTATTTCAGAATGTATTTAAATAAATATATGATCTTGATAATAATGGCCGAACACAATCTAAGAGAATTAATGGCTGACACGATGTTTACAATTTTCAACTAATAAATAAAATCTATAAACATTTCATAAAACTCTTCATCTTTTAAAAGAATTGTAGGAAAAAGGTAAAACATAATTGTCAAACTTATTTTAAAAAATAAGAATAACTCAGATTATTATTGTTTCTAATTAATATTGTATTACCTTTAAAGCTCAAGCAAATAAAGAATATTATCATTCATCAGAGTGAGATGAATAATAATAATAAAATTATATAAATGAATATCACTTAAAAATATTATAGTAGATTATCATCTCATTGGAAAATATTGTCAAGATAATACCCATTTTTCTAGTAATGATTATCTATTGAAACAAAATCATTTTTTGTGTTATATTTTATAGTTTAAAAATAAATCGCGGGCTATATGAGATTAATAATTAATATTTCTTCTACTTTCTAGATATCTTTATTTGCTTTTGTTTAAATTGTATTAGTTATCTTTTATAAACTATTGAAATGAGTAGCAATAGTCATCGTATTAAATATTCAGTTTATTCAGATGAATTCGATGATCAATCAACGTGGTGTCAGCGAAATTGGTGTCGCTTATTATTTGTTATTATACTTGCTGTTTTAACAGTCGGAACTACCACATCACTTACTATTGTATTATACAAAGATGCACTTAAGGAAAAAGCATTAGCTGAGAAGAAAAAAGGTTGGGTTGAAAAATGGAAAATAATTGAACCATATGTTAAAAATTTTCCGCTCGGATTTGTTCTTGGATTTATACGAAATCTTATTGTATTAGCAATTGAAAGGCAACCTGAACTTCAATAAATAAATTGCTCATATCACTAGAATATTATCTACACATTTCTGTGTATCATATTTTTTCGTTCAAAAAAATATGCTTTGACATCATTTATGTTTCATCCTTATCTGTAGCCTACTTTTAAAAGAGAAAAATAAAATCACTTCAAACAATTGCTGTATTTCGTGAAAAAATCGTGATGATAATTGTAAACATATTTATTAATGGATATTGTTCTTGTTGAAACAGATGTAAATACAATGATATTTCCATTGGTTTCATTAGCACAAACTATTATCACTTATTATTGATATTAGATTAACTTCATCTATTAATATAATAGTATAATATTCATTATCATCATTATATGAAGAAAAAGAAGAACATAATTGTTAATATAAAGATATTTAACGAATTATCTAACAGAACAATCTATATTCGAAATCTATCAACAATAATTTCATCACAACTGATAAACTTAAATAATGATTTTATTTCATTATTCTTTTTATTTATACTAATAAGAATGTAACTTTTGTTTTCTGAATAAAATTCAGATGATTCATTCATTGATTTAGGATAAGTAGAAGATGTCATCATGTTTGTATTTGTACTTATTGTCATTGTTACAATCTTAATAGTGACAATATTATCACTATCCGTCATCTTAAATTGGCCAGTAACAATTAGTAAAATTCTTAAATTCGGTAAGCATTACTGACATAATTTATGTTTCATTCCAATATTTATTTGATATTAAACATCAACCTGTTTCACATAGATAACTATTTATAGAAGAAGGAATATTAAATGAAAGTATATAATTATTATTTACAGCAAAAGGGTAGATTATTCTACGAGTATGGGAAAAGCGTTTATTATTCTACGCTTAAATGGTAGATTATGCTACGATTATAGAAGAAGGGTTTATTATTGTGCGTATAAAGGTGTATTATTCTATCTTATTATCAAGAAGGTTTATCATTCCGCGTTCAAGGGTAGATTATGCTGCGATTATAGATAAAGGATTTATTATTCTACGCATAAGGGTATATTATTTTACCTTATCTTCAAAAAGATTTATTCATTTATGCTTAAAAAGTACCGTTGTTACAACTTTTTTAGCAACTGCGAAGAAGTGCTCACAGTTGTGATGAAATGACGAGATTAAGTTTTCTGCGACGCAATTGCATTCGCATATACGACGCAGTCATCGTGGTTCGTACTGATGCATAGGGATATAAAAGGTGGTGTCGCAAGCACTCTAGCTCATTTCAACTTTTTACAGTAAAGAAGACACTTCATTTATCTTTCAAAGAATAAAGGTACGCATCAGGGAGTACTAAATGGTCAATACAAATGTCTAATCATTACATGCATGATTAATGATTTGTTTATTAACTAATTTTATTAATCAACAGATTTACTCGTTAATTTATTGCCTAACTAATTAATTACTAACCAATCCATTTCCAACTAACTAATTTATTATTAGTTTATTGGATAATTATATGTTGGAAGGTTTAAATAATTATTAATTCGATGATTTTTTATTTAGTAAATAGACGATTAACTAGTTAATAATCAGTCAGTAAAATCAATTATTAATTGGTTACTGATTCATGACCCATCGCTTGTTATCAGTGAAAGCCGATCGATCATCTCTAGTAATGAATGATTAACAGTAATATATATGATCATCGATGACTGTAATCTAGTAAAAATACGATTTTTCTATTGCAACTACTTGTGACTGCGATTTTGTTTTCGCAGTTAGCGCAACTGTGTCGCACTTTGATCGCAATCGGAGACACAGGTAGCTTATTCTACGTTATCATCACAATGGTTTAGTATTCCACACATAATGATTGATTCTGCGACGACTGTTCACCATCAAATGAAAGAAATAGAATAGAGAAATTTAGTTTTCTGTTATTTTCCCCTCTCTATTGTAAATATCCTGATACCTATTTAGCATATCATAAGAAAAATGTGGTAAATTGATTCTGTTCATCTAAACAAACTCTTCATCTACTTATCTTGATATATGCTGTACGTTTAATGAGAGGGAACAAAATCAATTGGTTCAGCATAAATTTTGTTTTCTTTACATTTTCGTCATAGCTTTCCAACGCCCTATCAGACAAGTCGAATTAGTTACTTTCCTTTACTTTTCCTTTCACTATTAACTTATCCTGGCAGATTATCACTAGTTTATGATACAAATTCAATATCTTGTCACGTTGGTGAAGTTAGCGGCAGATTCAAATTTTTCCAACGAACATTCGCACAATAACCTGTGTCGAAGCAGCTCATCAGTGTGTCTTGTACAACTCGACGAGCTCTAATCAGTGGTGCAATCAGATTTTTCATGGCCCAAACTATGACCAAGAAAATCTCAAAATACTGTGTTTTTTCAATGAAATTGTGGCAAGATATTCGAGTAAAATTTGTCTACATTCAATTTCTTCATTGTGTCAATCCTGAAAATACTTGTGTCTTGTGCAATGCGATGAGCTCTATTCAATGATGCACTCAGATCTTCGATAACTCAAACTATCATTTCCAGATTTTTTCTAGCGCCATCGATCTGTCAAAAATCATAGTTTAAGCTATCGAAGATCTGAGTATACCATTAGATAGAGCTCATCGAATTGAACAAGACACACTGAGGAGCTGTTTCGACATAGGTTAATGTGCAAATATTCGCTGGAAAAGCTTGAATCTGCCGCTAACTTCACCAATGTAAAAAAAATAGAAGGTTTTTAATCGTTATTTTGGATTAATATCGTTGCTATCCATTACATAAAAAATCATCTTAAAATTTATTAGTTTAATAATTTTTCGTCAGCATGTTATCGATAGTTTGTCTTATCAAGACTTATCATTTATTCGAACTATTTTTATAAATTGTTATGAATCTCTTTTGGACGATATCGAAATAGATTAGTTCAAAATATTAAGATAAACTCATAGATGAATTTAAAACAAGAGCATTAAATAAAAAGCCATTTAAATATAAATTCTTCACATGCTTATAAAACTAAATATAATCCATATTGGAAAAGAGATTTTCATTTTGGTTTTTCTCCTGTTTTTTTTACTTAAATACATTCGTTTTAAATTTGTTTCCTTTTAATTAAATTAATATTGAAAAAGTAATATAATGAATGAAGTTTTTTTCTTTCAATAGCAAATATATGTCATATACGAACGATTCTATACATGAACATATATATACAGGAAGAAAGATGGCGAATGATGAATCTCTATCAAAGAGCTCATTGAAAAATATTTTTAGAAAATTTTTGCTGAGGACTTTGGAATACTCCTTCATGGAAACTGCATTAGATTCAGTTTTTCACGCTCTTTCGGATTGTGTAGTTTTTATTAGTAGAACATAAAATAAAAAGTTTCGATCCAGTTGATATGTTCTCATGACATAGGTATTGCAACCATTGATAGACCATTCGTGGAAATTATTATTAAATACTAGTGTTAATCACTAATTCATCGTGTTAAACAACCTGCTTGTGACACGTATCAAGCGATATTTAAGTGAAAAAATAACAGCATGCTCACCAGTTTCGTTTTTTTCGTTTTCATTTTTCCATTTGCCGTGCTCGGCTGTGGCATTACAACACACATCGAAGTTTCGCATCGTGCTCAAGATCTTTGGCTACATCAACCTATTTATCGACAATATGTTCTGCAGCATCAAGATGCATTACAAGGAGGATCTCCATATCCTGATGTTATGTACAATGACTTGTGTTACGGTGGTAGTCTACATCGAGTAGCTGAAGATACTCATTGGTGAGAATAATTTATGGTTTAGTTTTTATGGTAGCTATGATCTTGTTCTATATTTCAGGTTTCCTTTTATGAAAATCGCCATTGAATATATGCGTGAACAGCATCCACCACCGTTACAACCTAACAATGTCGATGGACAAAAGTTACTTGTATTTATACTTGGTGCGGCCTCCCATCAAATTGCTGACGCAGTGTGGCACGCAAGTTTAACAAGTTGTCCAAATGGATTTATCGACGCAACTGCCTGGGAGAGTTTTGACGGTAATCGAGAAGCGGCACATTTAAGTGTTGATACAGGTGGTGATAGTGTTATTAATTACGAATTACCAATCGGTTATATTGGTAAAGCGCTAGAAACATAATGAATTTTTTAAAAATGTTCTCTCCTTAATTTATAGGACTGATCAACAAGTGGTTTATTCCAAGTAAGGATCTTGAAAAGATCTACGCACGATATGCTGTCGCCTACGATTCGCCACTTGAAGCAAATGCTACAGCATCACGTATTCAGGCCTGTTCGAATGTTATGTTCGTTGGACGATTCGCCAATGCTCTTCTTCTTGGTCTTCAATATCCTACATATTCACGCAATAATAGTTTTCTACTTGATCAATTACACGAATACTACTACGGTGGTTTGTCAAATATGGCTCAGCAGACAGTTCGATATTGGGATCAGATTATTGCAATGTATGAACATGGAACAGATATTTGTACATTATCAAGTAATAATCCATACTATCTAAATTGTGTTGTTCCTCGCCATGTCACACATCAACAACAACAACAATTGACATCGTACGTTCGATCAACTCCTTCGGATTATTTATCTTCTTCAGATAAGTCCCTCCCATTATTATCGACAAATGGCAACACTGGAATTTCTACTGGATTTATTTCAAATCAAAGTTATGCAGCATTTGGTCATGCAACACTCTTCGGTGATTTTAATGGTGATGGACTCACCGATCTTGTCATATCAGCACCTGATTATTATGTACTCGGATGTGTGCAGGGCGGTCGAGTGTTTATTATCTATGGTCAAATAAATCGTCCACTTGTGTCCGAATATAAAATAACGGTTATTGAAGGACTTGCCGATCAAACACTTATTTCACCACAATGCGATGGTGATCGATTCGGTTCAGCATTGGCTCGCTTTGATTGGAACAACGATAGTATTGACGATCTAGTCGTTAGCAGTCCATCCCATGGATTCGGCTTTCGTGGAGCAGTATTTGTGTTTGCCGGTAGTGCACAGGGTCTTCAATCTCAACCATATATGCGTATCGATGGAGTAAATGAACATGATTCAATTGGATTCGAACTCCATACAGCACATATTGATAATGATAATCGACTTGATTTAATCATTACAAGTCCGTATGCTCAACCAAATGGTTATAATCAACCACAACAAGGAGCTGTCTGGATCTTCTTGAGCTCTGATCATAAAATATCAAATGATAGACTCACTGTTGCTAATGCATCATTCACCATTTTTGGTGAAGTAGCGAAAGCAAAATTTGGTTATTCAGTTGAAGTTGTTCCACCGTCATGCATCACAAATATAGCCTATCCAGCTCTCATGATCAGTGCACCAGCCGACAAAGGTAAATTGTTGGTGTATTCATTCGAACCTAAACCAAATCTCATTCTTACTCTCTCTGGTACACAAGAAAAAGATCGATTTGGACAGAGTTTTTCGATTTATAAAGACAAATGTTGGTTGGCTGTCGGATCACCGACTCGTTTCACCGACTGGTATGGTAGTGTTGATGTTCTCTTACTATCTGATCTTTTCTATCAATCAAAGACTCATCTTGAATTACGAGACATTTCTGTGCTTGTCTCAATTTACGGTGAAATGATCTTCGAACGTCTTGGCACAACAATTCAATGGACACCGGCCGGTAATTTATGCATATCGGCTCCATTTGGAAAGAGGAATCTTTTACCATTGCAGTTAGAAAAATCCATAGGCCGTGCGTACATCATATACGCTAGTCGGATTCCAACACAACCCGATCCAGTGGCACGATCAATTAAAAGTATGAGTTCGACGACTTATATCGCTCAAAATCAACTGAATCGATTCGGTAGTCGTACTAATCTTCTTTCTTCAACATCAGTCTCCTACTATGTTATTTCATCACCGTTGACGACCATATCCAACAATGTTCGTTTGCCGGGCATGTTATATTTTCTATCATTATAAAACTGATTTTAACACAGTAAGAAATATCTTGTGACAATACTCGTTCTTGCCTATGTTCTGCCTTTCTTTCTTCTTCCTGTATTTACATTTATTTATATATATATGAGTTCTTTATTTTTCTATATATCAGCTGTCGTGTTTTAGTTTTTGAATTATTATTCATTTTCTTGCAAATGATTGTACAAATTTTTTCCAATCATCATCATTTATTACTCTTACCTTATTCACCAATAGAATTATTTAATTCACTTTTTCTTCATAATATACACTCTAAAAAAAAAAAGGATTTTTACCGAACCAAAAAAGGATCTTCCCCTCGATACATGGGAAGATCCTTTATTGGTTTCGTAAAAAGCAGGTTTCGTACTAAACCTTTCACACCAACGGAAAAAAAGGTTTAGTACGCGCTCATTGCCACTGAACTTTTTTTTTGTCACCAATCCAATAACTGACGAGGAAGCCTCCAGAGGTATTCAAGCAGTTTAGTCTCTGCCTTGCATCCGCAAGCCGAACTGATTCAGGTATGAAAAGCTAAATGCAATTTTGCACGAATTCTATTTAGTTTTTCATATCTAAATCAGATCGACTTACAGATGCAAGGCAGAGACTAACCTGCTTGGATACTTCTGAAGCTTCCCTCGGTAGTTAAAAAAAAAACTTAATCGTCAAGTAATTTCTCGAATTAGTTTACAATAAAGAATAAATGAATTAATTTTATATAATAAAATAAACTTACCCATACAGCTCATATGTGGGTTGACCTAAAAAGAGAAAACGAGTATGTTTATTTTCTATAGTGAAACTCACTGATGATTTTGATACAAAGGCCGATTTGAAATAAGACAAAGTTAATCTAGATTAGATGGTAAATATATCCAACAATCCCATGTTGAAATCAATCTATAATAGAAAAGAAACTCATTTATTGAATACAACAAACTTATCGATTAATTTGCAAGGTTTCGAAAAATGTTGGGAGAGGGGGTGTTGCCATCGAACCTATAATTATATACGATTACCTAATTAATTAAGATAATAGTTAATCAAAAAAGTCCTTACTTAATCATCTGCATTCAGATGTGCAGGATATCTTCCACAATATGACTAGACATTTGCTAAAACACTTAATCTTAAAACATTCTCTACTTGACAATCATTTTTTATGAGTTTGCTGGTAAATACATATTGCCCTCACTGGCACAACAAAACGGTGAATGGGTAATGCACAAAAAGGTTCTGTAATTTTTTAACGCATCCTTAACAGTACTATTGTTAACTTTTTGAGGGCTACCTCACCGTATCATTAGTTACTTTTCGAGGACAATCTGAACGTACCATTAGTAACTTTTCGACGATTATCTCAGGAGTAGTACGTGCAACCTATTGAGATCTATCAGAGAGTATGCCTCATAATTACTTGAGACTATTTCGTTGTGGTATCTGTAATTTTTAAAGTCTATATTTGAATGCTGTCTCTACATTCCTATGAGTCATCTAAACATACTTCATGCAAGACTTATTTGGGTTAGCACACTGTAAAAAAATAGGGGTTCTACCGAACTTTGAAGTTTTGGCACTGTTTTACAAAATGATTTTAATTTTCGTGGTACGAAAATCGTTTCGTAATTTTCATACAGAACCTAACCGTCACCCCGAAAATTGAAAAGAGTTTCACAGTTTTATTACGAAACCCTCTAGAAGTTTCGTGCATCATGTACCGAAATTTTGGTAGTTTTGTATCCTTTGTACAAAACCGTTGACAGTTCTGTAACAGCATCTAAAAGTTCTGTATAGGTTCCACAAAGCCATCCATAATTTCGTGAGTGCTCTAGTAGTTCCGGATACATTGTACGAAACTAGGCATGGTTTCGTAACAGATATACCAAACCATTACATCATTTACGAAACTATGAATAGCTTCGTAGAACTTATACGGAACTTTTAGATGCTGTTACGGAACTGTCAACGGTTTTGTACAAAAGATGCGAATCTGCTGAAGTTCAGTACAAGATGCACGAAACTTCCAGAGAGTTTCGTAGTAAAATTTCAGAACTCTCTTCAATATTCGGAACTTAAAAAGGTTTTGTATGAAAATTACGAAACGTTTTTCATGTTACGGAACTTGAAATCATTTCGTTAAAACAGTGCTAAACCTTCAAAGTTCGGTAGGACACCAATTTTTTTAGAGTGCATATATGCAGAGTTTCAAGTCAAAATTCGAAAATCAGTTTTCCTTCTACTCCTGAAGGAGACCACGGATTTTTGTTGAAAATTACCATAAAAATACAATATTTCAGCAAGAACAAGTTAGCAGCACGAACCCTTGTTAGGATACTCATAGCTCATTAGGACCTACATTATGCACATACTCTCAACTCGAAAGCGATTTGACAGTTGAATAGATTCTCTCGGTAAAATTCAAATAAAAAAGAAAGGTGAATTTATATTGAAAATAGACAAAATAAGATTATTTATGTATATTTAGATTTATAATAGCTCTTAATGTAATCTCTATGAAATTAAAATGCTAAACATGACATGATTGATGTTATTAATTAAAAAAATAAAAAAAAGATATTTGAGAAACCAGTCCAAGTTGCTACAATCTAACTTCTATAATCTACTTGGTTCAACAGGAAAAATGAACTCAATATTAGCATACTGCTGTTTAGTTTGTCTATGTCTCTCATGAGGATGTGAAAAGAAGCGGAGAAAAAAACGTTTCAAAGAATTGTCCGCATGCTCCAACACTTCTCTTAGTTAATATTTCACAAAAGGAAAACAACTTTAATCCGTATTATTTACTATATAATATAGAAAAACAAGTCTATGTGATTATCAAAAAAAAATAAATTTAAAAAAAACAAAAGAGAAATATTATTTTTTCGAGTGTAGCTTGAACAAAAAAATGTAATTAAAATAATGGGTATTAGATATAAATGATTTCGATGAAAATTTTTTTTTAAATGCTACAGAAGTTCGTATCCATTAATTTTTTTATCATATTCCACAAGAATTTGTATGAAATATTACCATTCAATTATCGTTATTATATATTGATAAGAAAAAAAAATTCAATGAAAATTATTTGTTTCTATATAAGAAATTTATATAAACTTTTAAATAGTGATTATGAAAAGTTTGAATGATAAATGATAATGTTTTATTGAAATATATTTTACGAATTTTCTTTTTACAAATTTTTATATATAAACAATGACATGAAAAATTTTAATGTTCATATTTTGTAAATTTTAATTTATGTATTTCATTAAAATTTTTTTCAGTATTTGATTATTCACTTGCATAATCATGAGTTAATTTTTCTTGATCAAAATATTTGTTAACCCTCTCAGTCCCGACGACGCATTTATGCGTCCGAATGCATTTATTTGACAAAAATGCTTCTAGTATATTCTTTAACCGTTTAGAACATGTTTTTATCGTTTATTAGATGATGTCAGACAAGTACAATCCTTCTTTCTTTTTTTTATGCTTATTGGTATGAAAACACGTATATTCTATGCGCTTTCTTTCGTTCTGTATGTTAACATGCATCATATCTCTCATTCTAACGCATTCCAGTACAATCACTTTTCTTTCGTCTTTTGTTTGTATTTATCACCTACTATTCTTTCTAGTGCTCTGCAGTTCGTTTCTTTCTCTCCGTAAAGTTCTAGTTAGGCTCACCCTATCTAGAAAATCTGGTTAGTTCTTTTGGTTTCTAATCCATAGCGTATATATACTCATTGTTCGAATAGTAAAGGACAAAGGTAAGAACGAACCAAATATATTTTTCTTTGAATAATATTTGTATACTTCAGCGACATATCCTACACGTTTTCACAATGGTAACTTCAAGAAAAAGAAACTTAACTGAGCAAGAAAGTGAAAAAGTTATGAATGACTTTCAATCCGACTTATCGTCAGCAAATGAACTTCTAATGGCTTTTAATTGCATATGTATTGATTATGGTGATGAGGATTTTCTAGTAGAACATCAGTGATACTGTATAATGTTCGTCCTAACAATGCCAATGTGTTGATGAACCCGGTTTACATATTATTAAAAACCTTATTAAAAAAATTTCGACTTTCGCATAAGAAAATCCAGGACTCAAAGGGTTAATGGATCTACATTATTATTATTTTCATGTTGTTCTTCTAATAAATGATGATATATTTTGTTATATTCTTCTTTGAAGATTTCACCAACTCTGAATAAATTCTTATAACTATAATATTAAAAAAATTATATATAATTTTAATAAATAATTATTTTGTTACATACTTAAAATGACTTTGTTGTTCTTCTATATAATTATCAATGTGCACTGGTTTAGAATACTGGTCTTTATTAATCTAAAAAAAAAATAAAAGAATGAATTCATTTTTGACTGATCTATTGAAGAAGATTTATTATTAAAATAATTCACTTCATATTGTAAATTAAATGTATCGCCATTATTCAACATTTGTATATGCATTTCATTAGATTTTGTTCTAGATTTAAATATATAACCATTAAATTCCTGAGCTATAAAGTTATCAAGTTTTTCATAATTCTATTAAATGGAAAAAAATATAATAAATTTTCCAGAAAAATCATTTTATCATACTGAATTGTTTTCAATAAAAAAATGATAATTTTGTAACATATAATAAGTAAAGAGAACCAAATAATCAATTTTATTCTTCATATTATCATTATTTAATTTTAATAATGAAGATAAAGATGTTAATTTATGATTATTAATGTAAATTGAAAAATCTATATGTCCAAATAATCCCTAAAATTCGATGATTTAATTAATGAAAATGTTTTATTTATTGAATTTCATTGATTAATATTTGAATTTAAAATTAAAAAAAAAGCTTACATAATTTGTTGTGAAACTTAATTTTGATATTTGATTGGGAGGTCATGCAATAGAACAAATGCCATTATTTGTTGTGTATCTAAAAATAGAAAATAATTGAAATAAAATAAACAATAAATACATTTCTAACCTCATAGAAATTTGATGAGTTACTCGATTCAATAAATGTACCCAGGTCGAAAAATCCAGTCGCCCGGATTCCAATACGGATTTAATCGGACTTTGTCGGAGCCCGACAAAAACCGACGGAATCCATTCAGAACTTGACCGTATCCACTCGGATTTTTCATCGGAATCTGGGCCACTGGATTCCTATTGACTTCCGATAGGTTTCTGCCGGTTTTAAAACGATCTGACAGAATCCGATGGCTCTGCTTCGTCCTGGGTAACTCTCCATTAACATATCCAATTACAAAAAAAATATTACATTTCGAATAAGAAATTATATTTATAAGCTAAAATAAAAAGATGTTTATTATTAAATGTTTATTTTAATATAAAAAAAACGAACTTCATTAATTGAGTTATGTGTGTATTTATATTTTCTTGACCAAATTCAACTACCATAAAAACATATTGAATTATCAATTAGAACTGCTAATGTCTGAAAATAAAATTGTAAATAAATATTTATTTCAAATGAAAAGAAGTTAATTTAAATCATTTATTGTATCCCAATCAATTTTTATTAATAATGATTTTTTTCTAAATGTATTAAAATAAATTTTATAGAAAATTAAATTAATTTTTTTTAACTTACTGAATACAATCCAAATTTTTTATAATGTTTAATTTTTTCATTAATATTTGATTGTTTATATCAAATATTCGAATACTTTTATCGGTTGTTAATGTTGCCTACAAATTCTCTAACCAGCTATTGTTTATGCACATGTGCTTTTAAATAAATAATAACTCCATCATGTTCATTAAAATATTTTATATTATTTCCTTGATTAATCAAATTAATCATAAGAATTTTTGAATTTCTAAAATAAGAATAAGAATAAGTATTAAATTAAATTAAATTATTTTTTCAAACTTTGTTCCCATAAAAAGAAATAAATTTGATAATTCAAGTGCTGATATGGGTTCATCTAATTGAATAAAATTTGGAAGACCATTACCTTCAGGATATAAACGACATTGAAGTTTATTTTCCTTTGTTTGCATATATAAATGATTATTCTAATCTAAAAAAAAATTAATATTTTTATAAATAAAAACAATATGTTTCAAAAACTAATTTATTGAACAATAGAATAACATTGATCAGCACAATGTATAAAACGAACTGGATTATCATTTTTATCAAATGTATGTATATAACCATCTTCTGCACAAGTAATAAAATCACTAAAACAACAACAAAAAAGAAAAATAAATTCCATTTTTCATATTATATAAAACTAACCTTTCATCATTATTGGCATAACATATATCTGTTGTACCAGCAGCTCATATCATTATTAAGTTTGTTGACTTTTCAGTTGTAATTGTATTAGAAATAAATAATTGTTCAATAATACGACGTATATTTTTCATAATTACATCAAATTTCATAAATTGACTTTTCCCAGGTCGAACAATACGGTCCGTTCTTAATCCGTACATAGCCGTATGATAACTGTTTTGGAGGAGAATACAGCGTGGTTACGATGCCGTAAAACTGTGCTCATGATTACAGGACAAAACGATTCGTTTTCGGCCGTAAGGCTACCGTTCTGTCACAGTTTACATTCCGAAAACGCATTGTAAACGACTCCGTTTTGATCGACCTGAGTTATCAATTAATGGATTTTGATTTACTTCATTAGGTAGTAACATGTCGAGCAATTCACTATGCAGGTTTTTAAAGTCGTGTATCGATCGTAAAGATATATTGTTTAAATTCTCGTATCTGTTGATTATTTTTATAAATTCTTCATAAAAAATATCTTCAGGTAGTGATAAAGGATTTTCTAAATCACTTATAAGTTCCTCTCTAGTGCACGACATACAAAAAAAGAATGATGAAAATCTGAAAAAAAATGAAAAAAAATGGCAATGCTAGGTTTCATAAAAAAAATCAGTCTCATCAAATTAGACAATGTAGATATAAACGATAATTGATAAATACATATTTACAAAAAAAAGGAACCAATTACAATATGAACTAATAGTTAATATCTAATTTCAAAGCTAACATTATGAACAAAAGATGATGCTCGTTTACTGTTACAGGTTAATATGATATAAAGTTAAAATGAACAAATCATCTTCTATTATTAATAATAGAAGATAAATCAAGTAAAAAAAAATAGAACACTATTTCTTTGTTATGTGAAAGATATTTATTGATATGTCAAAGAAAGAAATATTTCGATTTATAAGAAAACTAAAAGTAAAAAAGAGCGAATCTATTACACGAATTCCACGTAAGTTTAATAGCACTATGTTTGATTTTTATCAATTCTTCACATGTTTGCCAAAAAATTTCTGTAAAACTGTGATACACTTCTAATTTTTTTTTTGACATTTCAGCTTCTACTTAGGGTTATCCAAAAGTAGTGGTGGAGGTAATTTTTTTCTTATAGAAGGCATGAAAAACATTCTTTTTTTTACCAAAAGATAGAGCGTCTTTCGCTCTATTTTTCTATGCTATCTCATCGCTATTTAACTAATATTATGACAATAAAATTTCCATAAGAAGTTTTTTTGATGAAAACTTGCTGGTAACACAGTAGATCATTATTGATAGGACGAAAAAAATGGAGTATTTTTACACCTCGTTTTACCATCAGTTAATACGTTGCATTAACAAACCAAGTATACCAGAAGATGCAGCGGGAAAAGCTCTACAATTTATAAAGGACTAGATATTTTATAAATCCATTTTTTTGTTTTGAAAATGGGCAAAACTCCGAACAGTCAGATTTGTAATTGTGATAATGAGATGGTTTTTTTGTAAAAGGCGAATTCATTTTTACTTATTTAATTTTCCCATAATTGTTTTTTGTAACTTCCAGAGATTTTCACGCTGCATCTTCTGATATATTTGGTTTTTTCAGTGCAACTTAATAAGTAATAACGAAGTGAAATACAAGTGTCCTACTCACGATGACCTACTGCTAACAGCAAGCTTTCAACAATACAGTTCTTATGTAAATTTTATTATCATAACGTTAGTTAAATAGCGATCAAAGAGCATGAAAAGATAGAGCGAAAGACGTTCTATCTTTTGGTGAAGAAAGAATTTTTTAAGAACCTTTCTATAAGAAAAAAAGGTACCTCCACCACTACTTTTGGATAATCCTGAGTATTTGTGTTTGACAGTGCATATTTTCCTCAAACTACAATAAAAGACTATTTCTTGAACGTACCGATTTTTTATCGATTAAGTAAAAAGTTTGAATCGACCGATTGGCCAAGCCTGCAGAAACATTTCACACAGAATTTACCGTTGCTTACACTTGAAATTATGGGTGTTCTAAATAGCAACCATTTTCACCCTTAAGACTCCTACAATGACTGAATATTATTGAAGATTTATCCATTCACTTTTATATTTGATGGTTTGACTCACTACATCTCCAAGTGTAAGCGGGTAGTCTGAGAGAAAAATAATCATTATTTTAGCTATGTAGATATAATTTGGTTAAAATGTAAAACACTTTTGATACAATATATTTTAAATAACTGTTTTTCTTTGTAGAAACTTGATTAATTTTCGTATATAATTACTCATAATACAAGTGATATTCGCTTATAATACCATGCATATGTTGAAAATGATGTAAAAACGCTACCACAGAACATATTATCCCTTTCATACAATAATATCAAATGTGATGAGTTCAAACTTTACTCTAAATTTCTGCCATTTTTTAATATGCATGTTCATTTTATTATTTGGAAAAAAAACAAAACCCAAGTTCACATTATAATAAATCAATAAAAAATTTCATTATTCGGATAAAAAAAAGAAAACAAAAGTACACGTTCATATAGAGAAAAACACTATAATAAAATGTCATCTATCAATTTTATCAATCTGATTCGTCTATAAAAAAGAAAGTTAATTTACAAGAATAATATTAATTTAATCTATTTACCCATAGAATAATGTAGAGCTATTGATGATCGTTCTAAATGAACAAAGACACGATCTATTTCTTCTTCATCATTTATTGTTTCTTGTATTTTCTAAATAAAGGAAAAAAAGGTAAAATTATCTAAGAATAATCATTTAATTACTGATTGATCTGACATAATTGTCTCTTCTTCATATCCTAATTGCTTTTTAGCTAAAGATAAATTTTATTTTGAATTATAAATGTATTATATGCAATATAAAATATACCAGATGCTTGTTGTTGAAGTTTTTTTGTAACACTACGAAGAAGTCTAGGTGAATCAACATTGACTTGAATATCACTAATATCCATTGGTGTTGTCTAATAAATAAATAAATATAATGGAAAAATTTATCCTTAGAGAAGCATTTACTTGAGACGATGTTTGATCATCACTTTGATTACGACGAGTTGTACGCGGTGTTTTTGGTGGTGTCGCATGTCCTAAATCAAAAAAAGATAAAATCAAATGAGAGAATTTCTAAGAGCAAGAAGATTATTATTACCTGTTGAATCAGTTGTAGGTCGTTTACGTGTTGTTGGTGGTGTGAATATTGATTCAGTATTTGACGTAGTCGAAGAAATTGTCTTTCATTAAATAAAAAAATTAGTAAAATAATATCTAAATAGATAACTTACTGAAATTTCAGATAAATTCTCTTTATTTTTTTTAGTTGGAATAGTTGCTGTAGTTTTTGATTTTTTAGTTTTTTGTTGACTAAATAATTTTTTAAATTGTTCATCATCATCTTCATCATCTTGAATTTGTATAGCAGCAATCTTTTTTCGAGCAATTGATGCTTGACCACGTACTGTACTTCGACGTTCAACAGCAATCATTGGTGTAGTTGCTGTTGAAATATCAGTTGCAGTTATTGTTGATGGTGTTGGTGAATTTATATTAGCAGGTGCATGTGCAGCAGGTGTTGATACTTCATAAATAGCTGAAAGTGGTTGTGCTTCTTCTTCATCACCTAAAGTAATACGAGATGCTGTTTCACCAGCTTTAGGTGTACTTGTATGACGTATAAGAACTAGATCAGGAACATTTGGTGTTGATGATTTGACTGGAGCTGGAGTACGTGATGGTGTAATTAAAGATTCTCAAGAAGTAAAATAGATTGATTATTTTTTTACTTTTTTTTTTAAATTGTTAACTTACTAATTGTTGATAATAAACCTGTTTTCTTTTTACTTTTTGTTGATATTGTTGATGTTAATGATGGAAGATTATGTTTATTTTTACTTGGATCTAAAATGAAAAATAAGACAAAAAAGAAATTAATAAATATATATACCAATAGTTGGTTCTGTAATTTCTTTTGTAGATTTGATTCTTTTATTTTTTTCAATTTCTTCTGTTGTTTTTTGTTTATTAATAAATAAATTTTTTTGCATAGGTAAATCATCTGAATTTAAACTTGATCCAGATAATTGACGAGTCTAAATTAAAAATAAATTCTAAACTAAAATAAAGAATTTATCTTATTTTTATTTTTACATTTGGTAAAAATCTTAACCAAATTTTTCCATTAGATGTTGTTAAACGACCCATTAATTGATTTGTTTCATTTTCCATATAAACTTTTTTTATATTTTGCTTAAGAAAATAAAATGGTGATGGAACTTTATTTTCTTTGTTTTCAACTATTACAAAAACAAATTCTGAAATTATTCATAAAAGAAGAAATGAAAATTTACATTGATCAAGTGCTGATACAACAAATGTAAGTTCAACATCATTTGGTAGAGCATCATTCCAATTAAATAAATATTCTATTTGATGTAATATATGAGCAATCATATGGATAGATGTTGTTGATTCATTATCAGCTAATTTTATTGTATAATCATATACAATTGAATATGAATCATAAATCTATATGAAATAATTTAATAACAAGAAAACATTTTTTTAAATTATTTTACTGTATTTATATCATTTTTTTTATAAAAAATCATTGTTATACTAAGAATATGTTGTTTACGAATACCATCAACAATAGTACGTAAGATTTCTGTAAGTTTATACATTAATGATGGACTTTTTTGATTTAATGAACGAAGACCGCAAATAGGAGTATCTTAAATAAGAAGAAGAAAAATATTCATGAAATAATTAAGAACAAAAAATATCCTAACCACCAATAACAATTCGATTAAAACAATCATTTGGTAAATATTTTAATTTTTGAAGCATTGTTGATACAATTGTATAAGTCATCATTGGAAGTAAAATAAGTTGTTTTGTTCCATCTGTTTGAATAATAAATTCGTTTCCATCAATTGTTAATGATTGATTATAAAAATTTTTCCACTAGAAAATAATAAAGTATTAAAAGAAGAAAAAGAAAAAGAAATAATTAGATTTACTAATTTAAATTCATCAGGAAGAAGTGGATAATTATTTGTCATGATAAAATATTCGATTAAATGAAAATAATAAAACTGACTATACAAGAAAGAGAAGAGAATTGATAATGTATATAACGGACTATATTTTTCTTTTCGTCAGTTAGATTACTTATATATTTTTTTCTTTATATTTAATTTTATCAAATATATATGATGGACGATTCTCAAGTAAATTCATATCTCTCACCTTATTTATTGTATTGCATTAGGGTGACAATTTTTTTGATCACTCAATTGTTTCAGTACATATTGAAGAGCTTTGTTTCATAGAACATAATGTGCAAGAAAAATTTAACGAACAGTATTTCTACATTCTAAATAATATCTATTTACAACTTAAGGCTGTGCTAACTTTCTTAGGACGTCCTTTTTTGTTTTCCGTTTCCCTAATGGTTGAATACATGTTTAGTGGTTAACTTGATATAAATTAAATTTAATCGCCAAACCAACAGAATGTTTACATGAATATTCTTTTTAACCAACTGGACAGACGTATGATTTTAATGGTGCGATTATCCAACATGACTGCAATTAGATAAAAAAAATCATCAGCCATAGACCATTGACGATTGAAGCAAATACTTAACCAGTTGGAGGATGCTATTTTGTTATTAGATGATGGAACCACGTAGAAATTGCAATATCTACGGCCCATTTATATGCTGCTAGCTCACAGTTCGACGTGATGGATGTACGAGAGGCAAATGGATTACTTTCACAGTATCCAATTAAAGTTATAATTGAATTGTTCTTCAAATTCTAGAGCAATAGATTGTTTTTATTATCCTAATTTTTTGTTTCTTTTTATTTATACAAAAATCAAAAATAACAAGAAAATTATAATCAGATTAAAAAGGCATCATCTTCCATTTTCCTTGTCGTTTATGATATTTAATCAATTCATATTTATACCAATCTGGTACCCATTTTTCATTAGGTACTGCTAATGGATATTTTGGTATATTAGGATAACCATTAAATGGACAAGTCATTGCTAAATAATGTTTAATAACTTCTTCATTAACATCTTTTCTATCACGATATTGTTCAAGATAAGTATGAAATGGTGCTCTTTCAACACTAAATTGTTGTGGTGGTAAATAACGTGGTTCAAAATCAAATTCATATTGAGGTTCTTTCATTCCTAATATATTATGAAATATATTTTTAACACTTGAATCCCATGTAACTTGAAAAAAAGCTAAACTAATTGGTCGTAAATGTGAACAAAGTTTATTGAAAAAATCAAATGTACGAAAAGTACGTTTTTCAAGACTAACACTAAAAAATAGAAGAAATAATATTATATTTAATATTGAATTTTATTTTTACCTATTTCCAGGAAGAGATCCATATAATTCTGAATAATTAATTGGACCCTTTTGATGTTTATATAATAAAAATACACATCGATGCCATCCAGTACCATTAGCAGGAAATGGTGGTAAATATGAACATAAAGTTTCACCTTTATCTATTTGATTACCAGGAATATTTCCTCTAAAAATAAATAAATAATAATATTTAAATTTAAAAATATTTTTTTTTAATACATACACAAACCAATGAAGAACTTCAGCATCATCTTCTTTTAAATGTCCATCAAGATTTGTAAATATTAATGTATAATATTCTTTGTCTTTATCTTTATCTTTATTTATACATTTCCATTCAACTTGAGGTTTTTCATATGCCTAAAAAAAAATCTAATTATTATATTTTTTATTTTCTATTTAAATAATTAATTTACATCTTTTGCATAGAGACGATTTCCACTATAAACAGGTGTAACTTGATCATTATCATAAGGATAATTTATATGTAATGGTATACGAGGAATAAAATAACCATGTTTAAATAAATCATCAAAAATACCATAATGATTAGCAATCATGTAAAGATTTTCTGAATACTGTTTACTTGATAACCAATCATCATGAACTTCATCAAGTGGAAGACGAACTTAAGAATAAAAGAAAGATGATTTAGAAAGATTTTTATTTTTCTATAATACATACGAGCTCCATCATAATGTAATTTTTTTAAATCAGCTCGATCTCGTTGAGTAGTATAATGTTTAAAACGTCTACGAACTTCTGAATTACTTACAGAATTTGCCGGTGATAATTTACCAATATTTACTTTATCAACACGTATTGGTTGAGGATCAAATTCTTTAAATATATTTAAAAAAAAATTAAAGAATTTATTAACTATTTTTAATATTGTTTTGGCTTACCTTGACGTCGTTCTTCTAATGTTTTTAATTGCATGTCTTTTGTATAAACTTCATCATGTGTTACTTCAAATTGTGTTTTATTTCTATATGGAAATCTTTTTCTCCATATTGCTGTTGTATATGGCATTGGATCAGGCATTGGAATAACACGATGATGACGTACACATTCTAATTGAATATTCCATATTAATTTTAATAAATTTTTTCTTATTATAATTGACATCTAAAATAGTAAATAGGATATTTATATCTTTTATTTTTTTTTAAATGGAAAACTTCAAAACAAAAAAAATAACTATATATTCATCTGATATGGAAGTTAATACTAAAATCAATTGGAAAACAATAAAATCTTTTCATACTCTATCCATCGACTAAATGAATACGGACGGGAAAATGGAAATAATATATGAATAATTAATTTTTTGTTACTGCATTCGGATGTGTATAACGATAATGGGCAATACGTATTAATTGTTGAAGACCGGTTAAACCAAGAGCAAAATTGACAATACCAAGAAAATAATTTTTTGGTGTAATAACCATACAATACTAATAATATAGAACATAAAAAAAAATTATTGTAGAATACATCATGATAAACTTACTCGAGACCATATTAATCCTGTAGCAGTAAGTGAAATTGATTGATTTAATGAAAGCTTTTCGGAAGGACGCATTAAATCACCAAGACCAGCAACAACCAAGGAACTTTTCATAACAGCTAAAAAGTCATTATAATTAAGGTAGAAAATAATAGAAATAGAATTAATACTTACGTGACCAAAAATGAACATATTTTGGACCAGCTATAAATAACATAAGATAGATAGAATTGTTTATTAACCCTTTGGTTACGGACTTGTTTTGTCAATAAATAAAATAGGCTGTGTACATGCATTTAGTAGCGCTCTGTATTGTATTACTATCCTCTTATGACTGATAGATTTTGGTTATGATATGAAGTATGACATCTGTATGGTAGATTAGAATAAGGGTATTAAAAGTAATTATCGGATAGAATAAGCTATGAAAAGCCATACTGCTTTAAGCTCTACTAAGGCAAGAAAATTATAACTGTAACAAAAGTAGTTCAGACGAAAACTCAACCTTTGTATATACGGATCCCGTAATCAAAGAGTTAAATCAATTTACCTGGATGCTCCCATTTAACAATTCTCTTCATTGATGGCGATAAAACTCGATCGCCTATACCAATAAGCATTCGATACACATCTGATAAGATAAACATCGTTGATTGATCTAAAAATATGCTATAAAACATGAAATTAATCAAGAAATAATTTATATAATAGTATATTTCTTTATTAAAATTAGCTAAATTACAGTTGTTACATGACCGATATATGAATATATATTCATCATATTTAATTGAGTAATTAGAATTATTTGTGTCTTTTCATCGTTTAATACATCTAGATATATTATCTAAATGAAAAAAAAATGTCTTTATTATAATCCTTTTCCTTTTTTCTCCAACTATATTTATATAAAAAAAAATTTTTTTTTTAATAGACCATTGCACATCATAGACAAACAAAGAATGCAAAATATTATAATGATAAATCGAAAGATTATAACTACAATAAAAACAAAGGCAAAACACCGAGTAAAATTAATAAAAACTAACTCAATCTTGTCAAATGATTTCTTATTCATATTATGTGTTATTTAAAATACATAGAAGTCAAAGGACGGCGAGGTAAATGAAACACATAATTTGTCAAGAACAAAAACAAAAAACAAACACACGAACCGACTGTTGTGAAAACACATATACAGATAGATAGATGTATCTCTTATTAATCTTTTTTCTTTTTTTTTAAATTGTATATTGCACTTACAAAATAAAGTGAGAAAAAAAGGAAAGATAAATATAATTAAAACGATTCTTTCAAAAGAAAGTATATCGTCTATTTCACTCAACATATTTATATAAAAATATGAATACGAATGAGAAAAAAAAACACTGCATTTTTTAATTCAATATAAAAAAAAAACAAAAATATATATATATATAAACAAATATTAATATCAACTAAAACCAGGTGGTGGTGAACCAACATCAATAATAAGATGTGTAAATAAAGGATATGCTATAGCAGATGTTATATTATATCTAGCAGATGATACACCATCCCATGTATAACGTTTCGCTGCTGAATAAAGTAATTTAGCTCTAAAAATAAAAAATAAAATAATTATTAAAATATAATAAATATTTTATACCGTTTATTCCATATCGATGGTACACGTTTTGTATGTTGAAGCATTTTATATCGAGCTATTGATGATGGTGGACGAATTACTTTTAAAGATACTTCTTTTAATCTAAAAAAAATGAATTTATTTATTATTTTACTTAATAATATTATTATTATTTTATTTACCGATAATAAAGATCATCATCTTCTGCTCCCCAACCCCAATAAAGATTACTATAACCATTAACTGTTAAAAAATGATCAACACGTATATTTAATACACCACCAATAAGTTCTTCATAAGTTAATCTTAAACAAAATATAAATAATAATTCTTTTGTTTTTTTTTTTTTTTTGTATTATTTATCTTCTTACTTGTAATTCATTTCATCAACAGCAACAGACATATGTCTTGGAAAAACTGGACATGAATACATATTTCGATCATCTTCTGGTATTAAATCAACATCATGAAAGACAAAACATTGAAAATCATATTCACTAGATGCATATATAAAAGCAGCATTCATTAAAACAGCTTTATTATATGTTCCATTTCCTAATTGTTCAGAAACATATATTTTATAATCAAGTTCTTGTCGTTGTAATATTGGATGTAAATAATAAAGTAATGTTACTAAATGTTCAAATCGATCGCGATATGGAATGATGATCGCTACCTATTTAAATAAATAAAAAAAAAATGAAATATTTTGTTTTTATTGTTAATAATTTTTCATTTTTAATTTAGTATTTATTAATAAGAATTAAATATTAAAGAACTAGCAGAAAAAAGAATTATATTGCACGTAAAACTTACTCCAGTATCTCTTCTATTGAAAAGAAAAAAGAGTCCTGAAAGAAAAAAGTTGGTCGGTTTTTTTTTGTTATAAAAAGTAATATTTTTCTCTTATATAGATTAGAATTTTAGATTTTACCCTATGACGTGCAAGACAATGAGATGGCGACCATTGACCACCAGATCTGACATTGGAATAATTTGTTTCTATGTCATATAATGATATGTTAGGAAAAGTTGAATTTTCATTAAGAAATCGACCACCTTTAAATAAAGAATATAAATAATAAAAAAAAAAAGATATATTTCTTTCTAAACTTACGAAGATACCGAGGTTCTTCTTGACAATAATTTATTTTTCGTTTATTTGTATAATTAGATTTTATTTGAGAATATTCATTTCGATCAATTAAATTTTTTAATTGATTTTGTACACGTTTCATATTATTTATTAAATGATAACTATTATTTTCTTGTAAAACAAATTCATTTGATTTATTTAATAATGGTTTTAATAATTGTTTTATATTTATATTTTCAATTGTTTGATTTATTTTTTTATTTATTATTCTATTAGAATTATTATTAAATGAATCAAATAAATATTCAAAACGATAAAGATATGTTTGAATATGAAATAATAAACGCCATTTATCTATAGGTAAAACATTATCACGTAAAAGTATTTCCATACTTTCATCCATTTGTTTAAGTTCTTCTTGAATTTTTTGCATTGCAGAAAAATTAGTTCCATAACGTGATGTATGAACAACAAGAATTTGTGATAATGTTATTATAATAAGAAATAGAAAAAATAACAAAATAAGTATTGGTGGAATGTCACGATTTAATAAATTAGATGATACTGGTTCATGACTATAACGATATAATTGATGATTTGAACGAGATGATTGTTGTTCTTGATCACGAAATGTTAATGATGTTGATGAGGATGAGGATGAATAACTACCGTAAACGTGTAACATCCGTTTTTTATTTAAAAAACATTTTAAGTTGTCTTATTTTTCTTTTCTTTTTATAATAAAATGATTTTCATTGTTAAATATTAACGATACGTATCTGATTTAAGCTTTTAATAAAATAATACTACTATTGATCATCTAAAAATAGAATGAATATGATATTTTGCTTCTGTTCCAACACTCTTTTTAAACAAAAAACACGCATATAAGAGACCTTTAAACATCACACATCAATTCTCCTATTACATATTCAGAGTTTCGTCTTCTTTTTTTTTTCTTTCTATTCTAGTTAATTTTATATTTGCCTTTCTAAATATATTCTCTTCTATCTTCACTAATTATTAAAATGATTCATTTCCTATAATTAATTCTATTGTATATTAAAAATAATATTTGGAATAAAAATTCTCATACGATAAAAACAAAAAATGACGTTAGATATTTGCTTATAATACTATTATAGTTTTATTGATAGTGATGTTCTTTTTCATATCTAATCATCTTTCTCGTATATTACAATCGGTTCTTTTCTCTCTCTCAGGAAACGAACGTTTCGGCTCATTGTTTTTCTATAGGACAAAAAGCAAGAGAATAAAAAATAACATTCTCTTTTTTTTGTATAATACTGATAAAAAAAGAAGAAAATAGAATGTTTTTTTTTTCTAGATAAACAAATTGTTTAAATCACAACTATCTCATTTTATGACAATGGCATATAGATTTATAAAAAAAATCAATTAATGAAAAAGAACAAAGAAAAATTTATTTTGCATATATGATCAATCAATTATGCGCATAGAAAAAAAAAGACATATTTCATTCAACAAAAATTAATTCTACCACCAGGTCATTTCATTAATTATAACAATAACAAAAAAAAAGAAAAGAATTAATTGGATAAATAATAACAGTAAACAAGAAAAAGTTACCCTTATGATGAATATGTGATAAAGAGAAAATGATCAAAGAAAAATTTTTTTTAATAATAACATAAAGCCATAAGAATAATAATAATTAATAATAGTGAAATGAATGACTATCTCACTTATATACTTGTTTATTTTTGTTTCTTTTGTGTTGCATAAACTGTTGTTGATCCTGTTGGATTTCCATAAGTATTAGCTGAAATACGATTGATGTAATAGAGAGCAATTAATGAAAAGATTACACTAAAATAAATTAAATTATTACTTAATATTTTTATTCATTGAAATTAATTTTTTAATCGTCTAAATGTAATGAATGAGAATCAAAAGTGATTAACTAAAATCAGAATTTTATACTCTTTCTGAATGTATAATGAGAATATTTCTCTCACATGGAACTGATTAGAGATGAGCCAAATTTTTCAATGTGAAAAAATGATGTTGGTACAAAAAGCTTTCGTACAAGTGTTTGTTTATCTTTCAACCGCTAAAAGTGTCTGATAAGAACCAAAATTAACTTATTAGAATCAGTCATATACGGTATACCGCATTACGGTACGATTCTGCGCCACATTTAAGTCGTATCTACACTGCATCGGAAAAGTACGTGATATTATAGAATATCATTATTATTTTATTTTAGGTTCATTAAATCGATATCATGAACAGTAAGTATTATTACTATTCAGAATTTAAGTGAAGGGAGTGAAATAGGAAATTACGTTCTCCTTCCACCTAGAAGGAAATCGTCCGATGTGCTCGACGTCGATTCCCTCCATTTATAGGATGTTTGATAGACGGTATTGAGATAGGAATGAATCGAAAATTCAGTAAAACGGTCGTAACTTTTGAAAAAAGAGCCGCCAGCACAAATCGTTTTAGGCTTTTTATTATCTCGATACCTTCTATCAAACGTCCTATAAATGAAGAGAATCGGTGTCGGGCACCTCGGGTGATTTCTTCGTTACAAGAATGTTACGGAAATAAGATCAAAAATAGTGTTGTTTTGGACTCTATACAGTCATTTATGGTAACCGGATATACGTCGTATACAGCGCCATACGATCATCATATTGGAGCCGTAATTGTACTGTATCCGATACAATGTAAATGTGGTCGAAAGCCTTCGACTAGGATTCTGGTGAAATATAGCACGGAAACAGCGGCCGCATCTAGTTATCTCGGTATGTGTTTAGAATGTCACTTGGGTTTAATGTTGATTAACTATAAGTTAATACTAGAAAGAGATGAAAAATAACATCTCTATGAAAAAATCAGATTGTATTCGAGTTTCACTCGACTATAAAATGCGGTGCGAATCTGCGTCGAATATCGATTATCAAAATATTATTCAAACGAAATCTAAGAAGTGGGTATTACCACATTCATTAATAAGAAAGTTCCATATATGCATATGAACATGTTTTTTTAAGAGCATTACGGATTGACCGTTTAACCATCTATATAATTGATTGTCTATGATCAGCTGTATTCACAGCTGTTATTTATAACATATGCTGTCTGAAGAGAATGGTATCTCACTTTCTGCCTCGTTTTCGTTTTAATTTTCTCAAATATTGATAAACATTAAGTCCACATTAAAAACGATCATTTTACCGAACTCTTTGTAAACACGTAGAATCTTCTATTAGAAATCGAAAGAAAGATGGTATTATTCTGAACATAGGATTTTATTATCATGTTCGAACGAGTATCTTCCGACTTTTCATTCTCGAGATCATTGTGAAAAAAAAATTCGATCTTTTGATGCACACATCGAGAAAGAAAGAACAGAAATGGTGTGCTTTGCACTGCGTTAATGACGTGTTTTCGTGCTATTTTTTGCTTGTGTAGGATGTATATTGAAGCAATCTTAAATCGGCACTATATAAATTATGTATTAGAATTGACTTAAACACAGATGAATAAAGGACTATGAACGTTATTTTTTTCTGAGAACGAATTCGAAGTTAAAATAACATTTAGTTTTCCGAAATCTCCTATTTCTAATGCAACAGATTTTGTGTCCTTGCTTCATGATAAAAAGACTAAAATACACATTCAGAAAGAATATAAAGCACTCATTTTGATTCTCACTAATTATATTCAGATTTTTTAAACTTACCACGTTGTTACACAAACTCGATGAACAAATGCACAACATATCATCGATATAAATAAACATGTAACAACTAAAAAAAAAGTTTTTGTTTTAAAAATAAAATAAAAAAATTTTTACCTTCAGGAAAAACTCGTGCTTGAAAATTTGGTCCAAATGTATTCATTTCAAAATTACTTATAGCCTTAAAACAATTAGAATCAAACATTTATTTATTTTTTTTAAAAATTAAATACCGTTAAAAGTGATACAAAAACTAATGAACCCATAAATCCTCCAGCAATTGTTAATGGTTGACTTGATGACAACTGTGTACGAAATACTTGCATTGATGCAAATAATAAAAGAGCAACAAGAAGTGAAAAAAGAAATGATGATGCATTTGAAGCAGCTAAAATTTTATTGTTTTATTTATTTTATTAATTAATTAATTTATACTTACTCATTATTATTATTCTTTAGAAAAAAAGAAAATGAAAGAAACTTCTTGATCTAGAAATAAAGAAATTCATTTTCTCATAAACAAAGTTTATTACAAATACAGAAAGAAAAAAAAGAAGAAGAGAATGTTTATTTTTATTTTATTTCATATTCATTAGTAAGTTCAAGTGCATGATCAAATGCATGAAGATGAACAAAAATCACACGAATTTGTCGAATATTTTCTCTAAAAAAAAAGAAAAACTTTTTTATATAAATTTAAATAATTTGTCTTTTTTTTACTTGTAAATTTTTTTTTCTTTATCATTTCCACTAAATATTTGTGTTGAATATACTTGTGCAAGTTGTTTTAAAAATAAACAAAAATTTTCTAATGCTGGTAATGTTGTATTTGTTAATTGATCATTAAGAATTGTTTTATTATTATCAAACCATTGTTTTATTGGAAAACATTTAGCTAATAGAAGACAACGTGTTACCATTTCATTTGATGTTAAATCCATTTGTTTTAATGCCAATATAATATAACGATTTAAAAGACCATCAATTGATAAATCAAGTATAGTTTTTAATGAAAGTATTTGTGACCATTGTGTTATATTACCTAATAATTTAACACATGTCCAATATTGACGAAAGAAAAATTCTGTTGCAATTATTGATGAATTATTTGATAATGATGATGTTGTTGTTCTTGATGAACCAAGAGCAAGAATTTCTTTTGGATATAATGGAATATAAATATCATCATCTAATGAACGTTGTATACGATCAACAATAGTTTTAAGTAAATTCTAAAATAATTAATAATATTATTATATTTGAAAATTTTATTTTGTTATAATTACTTGAACATTTTTACTATCATCAGTCATTGTTGGATATGTTTGAAAGATATTTTCAATTGTTTTAACAAGATTTTTTGTTTGATTTAATGATAATGGATCGTATATATTTTCAATAATACCTAAAAAATAATAAATTAATAATAAAAATCTTTCCTACTCTTGTTCAGATTTGTTTCAATGAGTAAACAAAGCGAATTATCTTAGAAAATATCTTGAAAAAATCCTATGTATTCCTTTTTTTAGTATTATCTAACAATAGTTTATGATAAATTCTATTCAACCAACAGGTTTTGTCATCGAAAATGATATTATTATTGCTTTAGACATTTAAAAACTAAATCTCAAAAATTAATTTTCTAATACTTGTTAATTTTGGTATAATAACTTTTTCAATAATTAATGGTATTAATTGAAAATCTTCATTTTCATTTTGTCCATCTCTAACACCATAAAATAATAAATCTTGATACCATTGATAATCTTCAATTGATCGAGAAGATGACTAAAACAAAAACAAAATCATTTTTTTTTCTTTTATTTTTGAATAATTACTTCAAATGGTTTCCAATCAATAATTTCTCTTCGTATTAATGGTGAAAATAATTTTGGTAAACATATTTCAATAAAAGCATTTATATAACTTTCATTATAATAATATTTCCATTGTTCAAATAAATTTTTTATATTTTTATATTGTGAATATTCATCCGAAACATCATCAAGTATATGTTCACTTTCATTAAGAATTTCTTCTAAAATAAGAAAATAATAATAAAAAAATTTCCATTTGTTTTTTATTTTATTTTACGTTTTTGTGTTAAGAATAAATTAATATCTGATTGATTTTGTTCATCATCTGTTGACATTCCATCGAAATGTTGTGAAGATGTTTGTTCACGATCTTTTCTTCGTCGTAAACTTTAAATAAAAATATACAAATAATAAATTAATTTTTCTTTTTTTTTTTTTTTAAACATTTTAAATACCGTCGAGCTTCACGTTCAGTTGCTCGTCGTTGTTGTTTTGAATCAAGTGATGTTCGAAAATCATTTGTTGTTAATGTTCCATTAATAAATGCTGTTGCTTTAGCTAATTAATTCAAATTAAAAGGAAATTTTTTTTTTATCATTAAATGTATCTACTTTCATCCTAACAAAAGAATATCTGTAAGTGTCATCTACTATTTGGAGTGATGTATTGTTTATAAGTAGGATCTGTTCAAACTAAAAGAGTGTAAACCCAGGACCTCTTGATTAAGAGACTATGGATCCGTATCTTTTTACTCTTTGTCTACTCTCAGCATATTCTACTTATAAGAAAACTATCACCCGGTTAGGTAGTTGAGACTTGGTAGTATTTACGGGTAAGATTATTGAGCTTTTTCGCAAACACTAAACATATTCAGTATTTGAATCGGTAATTTCATAGCATTGCGTTACTACTAATATGAAATATAGTGGAAGAAAAAAGTTAAGTATAGGATATATATCTTTCACAATTTAGAATTATTATTAAATTATAGAACAATTAATGTATGAAATGTAATTACGTTAAATATTTATGAAAATCTAGATGCGATATAAATATTAATATAGCTAAAAAGTTAATACATCTTAAAAAATGACCTATGTCTGTCCATAGATAACGCGTACTCATCATTTTTTGACTTTCATATTGTCATAATTCATTAAAGCAATATGACAAATAACTGAAACTTATACTTGAATAAAATGTATGGAAATTGAAGTTTTACTAAAACCTTCATTCCATTTGCTCAAACTGTAACGATTTCAGATAGAAAATATACAAAAATCTATATCAGCTGTACAGATGATATATCTTTCGTAATTACCTGTTGAATATTCCATACATTGATCTTTAACATCTTCTTGTCGACGAATAACAATCATATCTGTTCGTTGTTTATATAATTGTAACCAACGTTCTTCAAGATTATTAATAATTTTGATCTATATAAAAAAAAAGATGATTTATTAAAAATTTTAATTAAAGAAAAAAAAATTGTCAAACTTTTTCATTATAACATTCCATAAATGAATATAAATAAGCACGACATTCTTGATAAAATTTATAACCTTTTTCCATTTCTGGATAATCAATTGTATTCTTTTCTAATGATGTTTGACTCGATTCATATGCTTGATGAATTTTTTCATATTCAATTTTATTTTTTTCATTTGATTGTTTAATTGATTTTAAACTGAAATAAAAAGAAAATTGAATTTATTTTAAAAAAACCAAAAAGAATCTTTCTAAACATACGAATCATTTAAACGATTTCGAATATTATCAAATGTAATAGGTGGTAATTCAAGTGGAGGTAATTCTCGTGTTATTTCAACTTCCATTGGTTGTGGTTCAACAAGTGATGATGAAAAATCTTTCGTTTCTGCTGGTATAGACTAAAATATAATTAAAATTATAGAATTTAATATTATGTAAATATTTTTGTTTTTGATATGAAGATCTGAATATTATCTAATTTTAAAAAAAAGAATTCCGTTTTTTGTCTTTATAATAATACGAGAAAAAAAACATGGAGCGTAAGAGAAAATCTTACGACGAATAACACCGACTTGAGATTTGAAAGAAGAGGATGCCGATGTATTGATTGTTGAGATTTTTGAACTAACACCTTTCCGAATTTGTTCATGTTCAAAACGACGAAATTCTTCTTCATCTTCATCATTATCACTGCCTAATAAAAGGAAAAATTTTCTATAAAAACTAAAAAAAACATTTTTTTTTTGTTTACCTTGTTCTAATTCTAAAAATCGATCACGATTTTTTTGACGTTCATTTTCAGCTCTTGTTTTATTTCTATCCATACTAACTATATGTGGATCTTCTGTACCACTATCATCACTAACATCATTTTCATCATCACTAAATTAAAATATTTTTTTTATTTAAAAAAAAGAAAAGAATTTTGTTTTTATACCGAATTAAACGTGATTTTCGATTTGATAATCCATTATTTCCATTTTCTCCTGTTGTATTTACCGACATATAATCAGCAGGAGCACCCATTTCTCGTGCCATTTGACGACGTTTACGTGCTGCATGTATCATAGTTGAATCTGGAATAACACCACCTTATATTAAAAAAAAAAAACAAACAATAAATAATATTTTAATTAAATTTTAAATTATATTATTTACTTCTTAACATAAGTTTAACAGAACGTTGTGTATCATCAAGTGTATTTACATCATCATCATCATTTCCTTCAAAAATTCCTTCAATATTATCTAAATCAGAAATATCTCCTTCAGGTCTACTACTAAGAACTTTCATTTCTTTTCGAAGACGCTAAAACAAAAAAAAAACCACATGAAATTATTTAATATTAAAATGAACAAAATAATTTACTTGTAGATCTGTATTTGTACTAGTAAATGAATTTGTTGAAGATTTATTTCCAACAATTTGAAGTGGTTTAACTAGAAAATATTATTAACAGTATTTTTAATGAAAAATCAAAAAAAATTTTTATTATACATTTTATTTCAAGTTCTCCACTATTACTTTCTTCTTTAGTAATTATTGTTTCTTCAACACTCATTGTTTGTTGTATAATTATATTTGGTTTCGTCTCAATTGATGGATTTTGTATTTGTTGTTGTAATTTTTTAGTTTCTTTTGTCATTTTTCGACTTTCACGTGTTTTATTTATTTTAAATTCTTCAGTATCACCTATACATAAAATAAAAACAAAAAGTTCGTTTAGAATGATGTTATCTATCGTCATTCCTTGAGAAATAAATATTATGAAAAGAAAAAAAAAACCTAATGTCTTTAGAATTATGTTATTACCTTCATCATCACCAAAGCTTAATAATGATTTTGGTACATCAGCTTTTTTTATTACAGTTTTTGTTGTTATTGTTTGTTGTTGTATAACAACTGATTGATCATCTTCCACGTTATCGATATCTGTTCGACCGCGTAAATTACGTTGCTTTGGCTTTCGAAACATCTTCAAAAAAATGAATCAATTGATTAAATATAATAAATGTCAATCTATCTATATAAATAAATAAATATTAAAAGACAAATGAGACATTTTGAGCTAATCAAAGGGTAAAATCGGGAAAGCTTTGTCATCAGTAATGAAAGAATTTTTTAATATACAAAAAATTTTTTTTTTCTGATTTATATTTGATATTAAATATAAAATGAAAAAAAAAGAATTTCTTTTAATTTCGTAAAATTCTTTTATCTGATTGGTTAATAAATAAACAAATAGAATAAATTTAAATAAATTCTATAAGATTTATTTCTATTTAAAAAAAAAAAGACAAACTATTTTGCAAAACATGTCAGATAAACGTCGGACAAGTTCTCGAAAATGTGTTATAAAAAATTCTCAAATATCTTCAAATTCATCACAAATAAAAACAACGAAAAAGTCTCGTCAAATAAATAATCATAATGTATCATCAAATACAGATAATGAAAGTTTAAATATTGAAAATTTATCAAATAAACGAACTCGATTAGATTCTTTAACATCAAATAAATTAAATGAAAAGAAAAAAAAAGAAACTATTGATAAAACAGGTTTATTAAGAATTTTAAAAAGACAAAAAAAAAATAAAAAGATTATTATTTTAATAGAGACTGATAGATGTGCTATATGTTTGGATGATTGTATTCAACCAAAACAACTTGATAAATGTAGTCATATATTTTGTACAACTTGTATTGATCATTATTTTCAAACAATTAAACCTCAATGTCCATGTTGTTTTACTATATATGGAGAAATTCGAGGTAAAATATTTCATTTTTATATATTTCTTGAAAATATTATTTTTATAGGAAATCAGCCAACTAATGGTACAATGAATATTGATACATCTAAACATCGTTTACCCGGTTTTGAACAAGAATCACGTGGTACTGTTAGAATAACATATAATTTTCCTAATGGCATTCAAGATGTATATTTTCAATAATACAATGAATTTTTTTTAATTTAATTATTTTATTTTTTTTATTAAGGAAAGTCATCCTAATCCAGGTATGCCATATCATGGAACAACACGTCAAGCTTATTTACCAGATAATCGTGATGGTCGTTATGTATTGGGATTACTTAAAAAAGCTTTTGAATTACAACAAATATTTACTGTTGGACAATCTCGAACAACAGGTTATGATAATGTCATTACTTGGAATGATATTCACCATAAAACAAGTATTAATGGTGGAACAGAAAAGTAAAATTTATTTATTTTTTAAAGAACATCTCCGGATGCCAGATCGTACATCTGGCATCCTATCAATCATATATCAGAAGGAAGTTTACATATTTTTACATGTATTGATGTATTTATTTCGACTTTGATTTTAATAGAAAAAATTTTTTTGAGGCCATCGCTATATGTAATGATGCATACATTTTTGCTCGTATGTTGATATATTGTGCTTTTGAAAATTTTTATATTAAACACTTCTTTCTAATTTTGAACTACGAAAATAGTGGTATCTTGCTTTGCTCTACAAAATACATAAACTGAAAGTTTCTCAGAAAATGTGTTGTCGCTACCTCTATAAAATACACTAGTTTTTGTCCGAAAAGGTCATTCACTACTGACATTTTCATACAAAGTAGTTTAAAAAATTGTAGTATTTCAATTTTATCATCATTTAAAGCTGTTTCTCATAAAGAATAAGCGTGATACTTGGAACCAGCAACAAAAAATACACCAGAAACTTTTGTTTTCATAATAAACTATTTTCCATCAAAGTTTGATCCCTACTCTCCCTCAGCTGTCTGTTCCTTGAACCTTAACCTGTACTCTCCTTAAAGGTCAAATTTCGATGAAAATATTTTATGATAAAATTAAAATTTCTGGTATATTTTTCTATGTTGATTCCAAGTATCACACTTATTCTTTATGAAAAACAGCTTTAAATGATAAAAAAATTGAAATACTACAATTTTTTTAAACATCTTGTATAAAAATGTGTCGTTCCTATAAAATGTCAGTAGTGAATGACTCTTTTGGACAAACTTCTTTCAGACCAAAACTCGTGCATTTTATAGAGGAAGCGACAACACATTTTCTGAGAAACTTCCACTCTATGCATTTTGTAGAGCAAAACAAGATACATCTGTTTTCATAGTTCAAAATTAGAAAGAAGTAAAAATATATAAGCTTCCTTCTGATATACGTTTGAGATATGATTGATAGGATGTCAGATTTTCGAATTTATCTGGGCAATGTTCTTTATTTTATTTCTATTTATTTTCTAGTTTCGGTTATCCAGATAAAACTTATCTTAATCGGTAAATAAAATTATTATTTAAAAATAAAAATAATTTTTTTTAATTTTTTAGAGTTAAACAAGAATTAGCAGCCAAAGGAATTAAATAATAATTTTACTTCTATATATTTTTATCATTTCCTTAATCGATTAAAATTATCATCGGATATTAAACTGTCAATAAGATATGATCAAAATAGATTTCTATCGCTCATTATATATAAATAAAAGAGTGTGTATTGATCATCTTTCCTTTTTTTTTCTGTTTGTTTGGTCTTGTTAATATACTTCTATATGTCTTTTTTTTCTCTCTACTGAAACAATGTTAAATATGTATTAATTAAAAACTGAATTAAATAAAAGAAAAACAAAAATATATTGAAATATACAAGTATTAATAATGTCAAATATATGTGCCTGCCTTGATTTTTAACATGAAAATCGCTAATGATCATCGTTTTTTTGTTAACTATTATATAATAATAATGTAATGAAATTCTTTTATCGTGGACAACAAATGAACTTTTCGAGAGACGAAAAAAGAAAGAATGTTTCTTGTTTTTTTTATCGGATGGACAGTATTTGTTAATGTCTTAACTTTTAGTTCATCTTTCGGATCGATGATGTTAAACAATGTCGTTCGTCATCTTTATTCTCTTTATGATCATCTCGTCATAAATACGAAATTCTATTGCATAGTATCTATGTATATATACGTGATCAAGAAAATCGCATTGAACGAATGTTTACATAAATGAAAATATTTCACGGCCATTGACATTCTCTTATTCTTCTTTCTATTGTATATTTGAATAAAGACAACGAGAATAATTTAACCAAAGTAAAAAAAAACGTAAAGTGAGTTACTTCATTTCTCCATCTATTTTAGTATCCAAAAAAAAAATAATAATAATAAGATTATGACAAATTAAAAATAATGATGGACACAAGATCTCGCATGTATGATTATTAAATATTTGATTTTTATTAATAAATTTCTTTTTTTGGTTTTTAGAAGTGGGCCTTATACTGAAGCAACAGCTGAATATATACGAAATGGTGGTCGATATGCATTGGCTACGGCTGTTCTTGACAGTATCGTGCTTGTATTTGCTATTGTTGTAGCTTTTCTTCTTCGGTAAGAATTTATAAAAATATATCATTTTTAAAATAGATTTAAATCATAGAGCATCGGATATATTTCCTGTTCGACAACAACGATTTTTATGTGACGATGCTCGATATTATCAATCGTATGAAGATGCTAATACAGAACGAAATTATATTATACTATCAAATCTTACACTTTATATTTTATGTTTAGTTGTTCCAATTGTTGCTGTAAGATTGATATAAGTTATAAATTAAAATAATTTTTTTTTAATTTTTATTATATAGATTTCAATAATTGAACTTGTTCGTTCATTTATTTCCTATAGTTCTTATCGAGCTCGTTTTACTGTTCGATTAAAAGAATGTCTTGTTCGATCATTAGCTCGTATTCTTAAATATACTTGTATATATACATATTGATTATTTATTTCTTTAAATAATAAAATATATATTTTTTTATAGCTGTGTTTATTTTTGGTGCATTATCAACAACTGTTCTTACAGATATTTTAAAGATTATGTCAGGTCGATTAAGACCATACTTTTTAACTTTATGTAATCCAGATCAAAAATCATGTAATGGAATGGGTATGTATATTAAGAAATATTATAAACGATATGAGTTTTTTTTATTTTAAAGGTTTAACTGATGCTGAATTTGTATGTCTTTCGAAAAATATGACTGGATTATTACGTGAAGCTCGGTATGGAAAATAAGTTTTTTTATATTTAAATTATTTATTTATTTCATTTTTGTATATTTGTTAATTTAGACTTTCGTTTCCATCATTACATGCATCATTATCAATGTATAGTGCAACGTTTCTTGCTGTATGTTAATTTCTTTTCTTTTTTTTGTTAAATAATATTTTGTTTTTATATAGATTTATTTACATCGAGGCATTCTTATTGAACGTGTTCGAATTGTTAAACCATTTCTTATTTTATCAATTATAACATTATCGATAGTAGCCGGTGGTGTACGATTAGCAAGTAATAAAAATCATTGGGAAGATGTAGCAGTTGGTTTTGCATTAGGAGCAATGATTGCAATATATTTAGTAAATATGATAATAGATTTTAAAATATTTATTTTTACATTAAAAAAAAAATAGATGAAAACTCTTCGTTCATCAAAATCATTTGTTGGTTCGCCAATGGCACGAGCTGGAAATTATGATGACTATCAAAGTTACGTTGAAGATCATACTCAATATAATAAAGAAGTAAAATATTATTTTTTTTTTAAATTTTAAAAATTAATTTTTATATAGATGGATGCTACTTATGCACCTGGTATGGATGCTGTTTATCAAACAACAGGACATAGTGTTAGTGGTCCTGAACAATTTTCACTACAACCAAGTGCATCTCAAGGTCAATAATTAATATATAAATATAATTATATTCATTTTATATTATATTCATAAATATAGGTCATATAGCTGGCGGTTTTGCTCGTCATCGATATGATCTTAAAACTCAAATGCAACAACAACAAGCAGCAGCTGCACTTGCTGCTCAACAAAAATCAACAGATAAATTAGGTACTACAATAAATCGTGGAGATACAACAAATGGTGTTGTACAACAACTTGTTCATCAGATTCAACATCATCCACATACATCGACAAGTAGTCAACGTGCAAGTACATCAATGAGTGCATTAAGATAAAATGCTTCTATGTGTTATTAGTAGAAATATGAAGAACATTTTATTTGAACATTTTTCTGTATCATTCTACTGTTTGTTTTTGTTTAATTTCGTTTTGTTTTTCTTTCCTTTGTTGCAATCAGGGCGCTTTCAAATTCCTCAGTAGATTTTTTTCTGGATCATTTTATTTCGTGAGTTTTAAAAGAAAAAAAAAATTACTTTGAAAAAAAAAAACAAAACATCGGTCCTATGTTCATTGATTATGTTTTATCCGATAGACTGTGTATTGGTATTAATTTCACCGGTTTCTTAACCATTTTTTTCATATATATTATCAATTGCTGTTTCATATGGAGAATTGAGTTTTGAACCATTGTCTTCATCATTGCCGTCTGAAACATCATCATCATCTTCATCACCATTATTATTATTATCTTCATCATCATTATCATTAGTGCCATTGCCGTCAGTTTTGTCATCATTAACATCATCATTCTCATTGTCATCGCCATTAGTGCCATTGTCATCAGTTTCCTCATCATCATTCTCATTCTCATTGCCATTGTCGTTGTCATTGTCATTGTCATTAGCATTTTCGTTAGCATTAACGCCATCATCATCGTCATCATTGTCTTCACCATAATATTCTGATGTCTGACGCTTCTTTCGAACATCTTCTACTGAATCACTACTATCATCATTTTCTTCACGAGTGTCTCGTTCTTCTGATTCACTTTCTAACTTTGTAAATCGGGTATCAGCATTTGCTTCATCATTTTCTAATAAATGTTGTAGATAAGCTCGACGTAAAAGCTCATTTAAATAACGACGATTTGTATCTGCGCTGTTATCTTCTTCATTCGAGAATGACGAAATTGATCTACTTGATACTATGCATATAAGTAAAGCAAACGAGATGATTGCTAAATAAGAACGCATAATTTTGTTGTTGTATGTTGTATGCAGAATTCGTTTTTTTTCAAAATGACGACGAATGATGGACAACTTTTTTCTTTCGTTTCTTCTATATGTTGTTTTTTCTTCTATTGCGTCTATTTGGCAGCATAAAAAAAAACTTCTTGGTAAGATTGTATGAATAAAAAGAAAATGTTAATAGTGTCTAACGAAAAAGTACACACAGGTCACATAAAAAATATAACAAATAGAATTTATAGAAGAATCATAGGAAAGAGAAAAATTTTGTTTTTCTAACTAAAAACATTGCTACAAGCAATTTTAATAAATAAAATATAATCAATTAGTCATCGACTGTGCGTAATCATGTTTCTTCCAGAATCGAAAAAACCTTTTACACAGGTAGATTATTCAGCGAACGATTTTTTATGATGAAATATTTTTTTTGTATTCATAAACGAATATGATTCTATAATATGGCATTAATCACAAAACTGCTTTAACAAAAAAATTATAAATCAAGCTAATTCTTTAGAAACCATTGAATCTGAAATTTCTTCTGAATATTTTCAAAAGGGGGCGTTCGAGTCTATGTTTTTGTACGAAAATAAATGTCAATCGATTTTTGAGAAAATTTAGAAAATAATCGTAATATATCCTCGTGGGAAAAAATAGTGTTACTCGATATTTCCAACATATCATCACTATGAATCAACATTTTGAGAAAAGTAAATATATATTCGGATAACCTGTAAATTTCTCTACAACTTTAGACATGTAAGTTTTCAATGGTATTTGTTTGTTAAAAATAAATTCAAACGCAGTAAAGGCACCCCTTCATCGGCAGATTCCTTAGACATGCATTTTTTTTCTTTTTTCTACCATTTTTTCAAATTTTTTTCTCATATACAAAAAAGTTATTACAAAACGTAATATACAATCTGAAAGTGCATAAAAGCCTTTATTATCCTATGCTTTCCCAGCCATTATTAGCTATTTTTTGATTACAAATATTTGGTATATTATCTATATACTCACGTATAACGTTGTGTGGAATTACATTCTATGCTTGTTCAACTAATCTATCTAAATACTGTTGAGAGTGTGGATGAGTTCTTTGTACATACTGATTCATCCAAGACCATACATTCTTAATGTGACTAGATGATATTTTCGAGAAAATGGAAGGAAAAAGAAAAAAAATGCATTACTGGGAAATCTGATGATGAGGATGCTTTTACTGTATTTGAATTTATTTTTAGCAAACAAATATCATTCAAAACTTACATGGATAGAGTTGTAGAGAAGTCCACGGGCTATCCGAATATATATTTACTTTTCTCAAAATGTTGACTCATAGTGATGATATGTTGAATGGCGAAAATAAAATAAATTATTCCAACAATACTATAGTTAAGAGAATGAAAAAAAAATTGAAAGAAAACTAATTAATAAATTATTTAAAACAGGAAAATAATAAATTAATAGATCAATAATTTATAGATGTTCGATACTTGATAATCTACTAATTAAAGAATACTCGACTACAAGTTGTAGTTACTTGTTAAAATCTTTAGTTTTTGTTTTTACTGGAAGAAGAAATAAAATAAATCTTACAATTTCACATGTCTTAAGTTTATGTATATATACACAGAAATAAATATTTAAAATTGCTTAGTATACAAAACATTCATTATTTCTACATAAATGTACTGATTAACGATTCTTGATAAATGGATTGTTGAAAATAATGACTTATTTAAATATCTTAGACTGTTGGTAGATATGAATGATTATATCATTTTGTAATAAATAAATGAAAAATCATCCTGATTTTTGTTAAGTATTTCATAAATTCATAATTATCAATTTGTGTCGTAATAAATCTTATGATTATTATTGTTGTCATCTGACTTTTATTATTCTAACAATACTATATAGACATATGAAGAATTTACATCAAAAATATTTTATTCAACAAAGAAAATATAACTAATTCACAGTTATTTTTTGTGTATGTAATATTGTATTGATATAATACATGTGCTATGTTTTCCACGTTAAATAGATAAAAACATTACTGTTTATATTCGTTTTCTTTTCTCTTTCTATTCTTTCTTATTTCGCATCGTCATCATGATAAGAAACTCTATTTTATTTTTTGCCTTGTCATGTAGCTCACACAAAGTATATGTATGCACTATAAAAAGAGGTTAAAACATATTAATGCAATACTATAAAGCATCCTTTTTTTCTATTAATATATTTTAGATTTTAAATTTATATTTCATCATATATTCTTTATAATAAAATAAGATGTCGATGCCAACTCGTCAATTAGGAAAAAATGGCCCACATGTATCTGCTATCGGTTTTGGAGCAATGGGTCTTTCAGCATTTTATGGAACACCTGCACCAGATGAAGAACGTTTCAAAGTCTTGGATCGAGTAATTGAACTTGGTAGCACATATATTGATAGCGCAGATGTGTATGGTGATAATGAAGATTTACTTGGCAAATATTTCAAGAAATATCCTCATCAGCGTGAAAAGGTTAGGAAAATCAAAATTTAAGATAACTTGTTATACTATTGCTAAATAATTTGATGATAAAGATTGATTCCTTTCTTCATCTGAATCTATTTATTATAAATTTAAAAGACTCAATGTATTTAACTCGAATTATTCTGATTGTAAGACTTGTTACTCACTTAATAATTATGAAAGATGAACATGTGTAATTGAGGATGAGAATATTCAATATTATTAAGTTTAGAGAACATATCAAAACTGTATAATACGATAATAATGTTTTGAGAAAACTTAATCATTTTCATCGACTGAAAAATCAGTTGAAAGACCAAGAAAATATTGCATGTAAATAATTCATCTATAGTGTTATTCTAATTATTTTCTTTCACTCATCCTAAAGGCAGTTTATATTTGAAATTTAAGAGTATAATAAGTATATGTTCATTCTAAGATATAGATTGATGTTTTATCGTATTTTCTTTGACAATAAGTAAGAAGAATTTGTGAATTCTTGTATACAATAACGAAAATTTCCCATACAAAATTTATTAGTCGATTATAACCTAGGAAATTTTACTATTAAATCATTAATAATTTGAAGAAGTTGAAAAATATTCTTTATCATTATGATAAATAAGGTAAATAACTTAAACTTTAGATATTCTTATTTTATTTATTTATATTATTTTACATATCTTCAAAATAAAAGAATAAATTAAATCAAAAAAAAGTTTTTTTTCATAGGTTTTTCTTGCTACTAAATTTGCCATTGTAATGCTTCCAGATGGTACTCGAGGCGCACGAGGTGATGCTCAATATGTTCGTGAACAATGTTCTAAAAGTTTACAACGTCTTGGTGTTGATTACATTGATCTTTATTATGTACATCGCATTGATAAGAATGTACCAATTGAAGAAACAATGGGTGCTTTAAAAGAACTTGTTCAAGCTGGTAAAATCAAATATATTGGTTTATCCGAATGTTCAAGTGATACTTTGCGACGAGCACAAGCTATTCATCCAGTTTCAGCTGTACAAATTGAATATTCACCATTTAGTTTGGAGATTGAACATAAAGATATTGGTCTTTTAAAAACATGTCGTGAACTTGGTGTAGCTGTTGTTTGTTATTCACCATTAGGTCGTGGTTTATTAGGTGGACAGCTCAAGAGTCCAGATGATCTTGAAGAAAATGATTATCGACGACTACTACCACGTTTTTCTAAAGAAAATTTTTCTAAAAATCTTCAATTAGTCGACACATTGACATCAATAGCTAACAAAAAAGGTTGCACAGCTGGTCAACTAACATTAGCTTGGATTCTTAGTCAAGGAGAAGATTTTATTGTCATTCCTGGTACAACAAAAATCAAAAATTTAGAAGAAAATGTTGCTGCAGCACAAATTAAATTGAGTAAAGAAGAAGAAAAAGAAATTCGAACAGCTTGTGAAAAAGCAAATATTGTTGGTGGACGTTATCCAGAATCATTTAGTTCTTTGCTATTTGGAGATTCAGCGCCAAAAAAGAATTAAATATAAACAAATACTAATAAATTTCTCATTTCATATTGACATTAATATAACCGATGAGCAATCGTATTATTAAATATCATTAAACTACAGTTGTCATGAGCTCATATTTACTTTAATTTTTACACGTATATAGATGTACTTTCTTTTTTTTATTTTTACTTACTAATAAACATATGATAGTCTCTATGATAGAAATTTTATTCATTTTAATTGAAAATTGATTTTGATTTCATTTCAACATTTTGATTTTATGTACATTATGAAATGTATAACATCTGTTCTTTGTTTTTCTTAACAACATGAATACATACATAGACGAACATTTTTGTATTATTGGTAAATATATTCAAAATAAAAGAATATAATAGCGAAAGTGTCAATCTATTATTACACGTAAATATCGATGATGATATATTTTTATGTATCATTAAAGACCTTCATTTTCTAATGGAAACGATACTGTTATGGAATAAAAGTTTGATCTCTACTCAAATTTGACGTGGTCGTCATCATAACCCTTTGATGGTGGCCAGTGCTACATATACGTCGCACTTTTTTGTTTTTGACTACAAACCTACAATAAATTAGGGGAAATAATTCAGATAGAAAAAAACGATAATAATGCATAACTAGGATTAATTTCTTGATATTCAAATTAAAAATTCAAGTTATATAACAAAGAAAAGGATGTCATGTATATCTTTTCTAACTGTGCAATAAATAAGGCAAAACTAAGATAAGATAGAATGCGAGAACATGAATCATTCTTAAGGACAAAAAAAAGATTGACCTATATATACATATATGATGAACATAAATAATCCAAAGAACAGAAAAGAAAACAAGAACATATACGTATATGTGTACGTGTAGAAAATTTGATATATTTTGTTATTATGCGCTCGAATAGTCATGTGCTGAACTTTTTAGAAAATTCCAGAGTTTTAGGCAGCTTTACAGCAGTATATAAAGAGAACCCGTTACAGAAAATTGTCAATCATATCGAAGTAATACAGTGCACAGCTAGTCATTGAATTGATGGGTTTTACAAATATGACGACAAGAACAAATGACTTTGAAGAAAATGCATCAGAAGATATGTCTGTCAACACTGAAGATGATACTGATGGTGATGAAAGCGGATCTAAGAATATGTGTGTCGATGATAAGAAAAATTTTGAAGATAGTGATGGTGATTCTCTAGCTGATAATAGTCCAGCATTATCACCATCATCAGTTTCACGCTCTCCATGAATCGTACAATTCGATCCTCCTTCGCACAACAATTTCAATCGTCAACAAAATGTTTTGGTCTTTTAACATTATCTCTGACTCAAATGCTTAGAAAATTTTTTAGTGATGATGTTTTCAATTTGATACATTAGCAAACAAATATGTTATGTAACAGAAATGTTAGGAAATAGAATAATTTCTTGACATTAATATCATTATGAGATATTGCAGAAAATCATCAGTCAGTTCCTACTGATCTACATATGGATCGTTTCGAAATGAAAAGGTTTCAGCATCAATATCACGTACAAATTTTAAAATATCTTACATAATTTACATCTTGCCGACAATTGACAAATAACAAAAGGAGAAAAATTGACAGTTGATAAAAAGATGAAAAAGTTCAAAGGAAGATTCTCTTTCAAACAATATATAAAAGGAAAGGCAATCAAGTAAAGTTGTGCGATCTAGATGCTTTTTGATGCATCGACAGGTTCCGTATAGAGTTTTGATTTGTATTGCGACGAATCAGTAGAAAGATATGTACCACTAGGTGAACATGATGTCTAGTTATTAATCAGATTACTTTAAATGATATTTCATCATGTTTATTTGGGCAACTTTTTCACGTCAATATCCCTTGTTGAACAACTTTTTGAAGATGGAATTTATTGCACTGATACTCGTAGAGATAACACAGAAGGTATTCCACCTGAAATTGCTTGTTGATTTATCACACATGACAAAAATGACTCGTAAATTGAACAACGAAAAAAAAATAATTCAGCTATGATGCTCAGTAATGATTCAGGAGTACAATTATCGGAAAGAGTGAATTTGACTGGATCGATCAAATAGTTCATCCATATTATTAATTATTATAGATCTACGAGAGATTGCATCATTAATAAAGTCGATATTTTAGATTAAAGTACGTAAAGAATTTCGAACGTAGAAAAGAAAATGTGTGAGAAAGAGTTTGATTGTTATTGATAGATAATGATTTATAGAAGAACACACACACCTATCCTTTGATCTTAGTACTATATATGAATACAGACGACGGCGACGACAATAACAAAGAAGAATAACTACGCAACTACAAATGAGCATAAGTTAATACCTAATGGCGACGATAACAAACGCAAGATGGATCGAAATGTGTGCGTGCTTCTCACTTTTAACAAACAATGTCATTTGCGTTATTTAAATAAAGAAAAAAAGATGAGCTAGTCATTGTTTTACTTTTTCAAATATTGATCAATTTGATGGATGAGACCTGATATTCATTTCTATTTCATATTCTTTAACATTCAACAAAATTTTTTCATTTATTCAATTCGTTTATCAATTTCAATCAACAACAAAAATAATCAAGTAATGATATTCTGCTTTTTTTTCGTTTTTGTTTAAGTAACAAAGAGATGAGTAGAATATGTCAATCAACACAACATAGTTTTGTCCTTTATATTGTTCATAGATTAGTATATTTTGTCATTAAAATGAATAATGATTATACGAATTATTTTATATTTTAGTAAATGTTAATAATCGATATATTTATATTATTTTTTTTAATAAAAAATTCATTATGTAAAACATCAATAATAAATTATCCAACAGTTGATTTAGTTGAAAATAGTCCATTAAATACATTTGTGATTAATTTAATGGGATCATTAAATCTAAAAAATTCATCAAAATTAGTTATATTAAATATGATTGGATTCGAATCAAATTTATTTACAATAATAAATCAAAGTATTTATACAAAAAATATTATTGATCGAGAAGAATTTCTTAATAAAAAATATTGTTTTGATTATTTATATTGTAAAATTGAAATTCATATTCTTATTGATGAAGGTTTTGCGTATTGTGTTATACCAATTCATATAGTTGAGTAAGTTTTCTTTTTTGTTTAAATGAAAAAAAAAAAGAAAAGATTTTGTTTCTTCCTTTTTTTTTGAATTAAAGTGAAAATGATAATAAACCAGAATTTAATAAAAATGAAATTGAATTAAAATTTCGTGAAAATATTTTAAATGGATATAAAATTCCATTTGAAGGTGCAAAAGATATTGATGAAGGTAAAAATAGTGAAATTCGTTATGTACTTGATTGTTCAAAAACCTTAAATAAAACAAAAAGTTTTATTAATAAAAATATATCACAATCATTATCATTAAATTGTTTTCCATTATTTCAATTAATAATTCATTCTCAATCATCTATGATTAATTATGATCAATTAGCATTAAAATTTCTTCCATCATCATCTGTAAATATTAAAAAACAATATAAATTTAAACTTTATGCTATAGATAGTAATGAATATGGTAAACAATTAGAAAATTCAATGAATTTAATTATTAAAATAGATAAAAAAGAAAAAAATTTATTAAAATTTTCTTTATCAAATTATGAATTTATTGTTAAAATAAATTCATCGTTTAATATAAATGAAAATATTATTGGTCAAGTTCATGCTATTTCAAATAATCCATCAGAAGTTATTTATTATAAATTATTATCAAATAATATTACAGATCAAATTAAAATAAATTCATTAACTGGTGAATTAAGTTTTTTAAATGAAAATTTTATTAAATTAAATAATGAAATTGAATTTACTGTTCAAGCTACAACATCTTTATCATCAAAAGATAAATCTTCAAAAATGTTAATTTCATATACAAATGTTAAAATTTTTTTTCGTTATTTAAATCATTTATTAAATGTTTCATATAAATTTCAATTAATAAATCAAAATAAAATTAAACAATTAAATAATTCATATTCATTTTATCTCAATCAAAATATTCAAAATAATGAAGAATTATTTAAATTATCAATTATTTCATTTTATTATCCAAATGATAAATATATTCTTTCACTTGAGAATTATTTTACAACATATTCACTTATTTCTTATTCTTTAAATAGTTATCTATTAAAAACACGTCAATGTTTAACATCAAAAGCTATTTATACATTAAATATTGGAGTTAAACATAAATTATCTCAACAATGGTTACCAAATTTAATAATCGAATTAATTGTTACTGATCTATGGTCTGTACCAACAACAACAACAACAACATTAACTGATGATAGTATGACTACTATTGAAACTACAACAATGACAATCAGTACAAGTACAAATATAATGACAACATCTTTAATTTCACTCGAATCAATAAATAAATCTTCAGAATTTTGTTCAGAAAATAAAAGTTATATTATTTATGATATGAATAGCAAGAATAATGAAATTGGTTTATTAAGAGTAATTGAATCAAATTTTACTTTAAATAATAGTATAAATTTATTTACAAAATTATTCAGTTTTATTAATGAAAGTGAAATTATTATTGATGGTTGTCGAATGCATATTGATCAATTAGATTCATCATTTAATAAATCTTCACAATATCAATTATGTTCTTCTTCTTTTTTAAATAATGAATGTTATAATATTACATTAATAGATGATATTAGTCCAATGTCTATGATAAGTGAAAATAATGTTCGAACATGGTTTTTACCAATAAAACCAATTGAAATAGCTATGTTTACATTATCAATTATATTCATGATTGCTACAATTATACTTATTTTACTTATTTGTCGAATAAAAGGTATTCATTTTTGTTTAACAATAAAAAATTATTTATGTTATGGAAAAAAATATGGTTTAAATAAAACTCAACATATATCATCAATATCATCACCACATAAAATAGTTAATTATATATTTTTAATTATTATCTAATTATTATTTATTTTTTTCTTCTTCTTTATTATTATTTTAGCAACGTGTTCATTCAATTGTTATTCGAGAATCTCATATACCTTCATTTGAACCAATTAGAATAAGTAAATGTTTTCTATTTAATAATTAATTTATATTACATTGTTATTTTCATAGAAGATTATGTAGATCAACCATTTACATTTAATATTGAAGATCTTCTTCAACATGAACCACTTCCATCATCAAATATGTTTACAATACCATCAGCTGCACAATTATCATCACCATCATCAATAAGATCGTCATTTCAACAAGAAGGAAGAACAATGTTCAATATTGAAAATAAAACAACAACACCACGAACATCATCATCATCATCATTTCTTCATGAAACAAAACAATTATTAGAAATGCTAACATCAAATCAAGAATTAGATTTATCGAAATTAGCCTCAGAAGTATGATAAAATTTATTAAAATGATTTTGTTGTTTATCTTACCATGTTTCTGATACTTAAACTTGGTGGTTTTTGGAAATGTATCACAAATAAAAATGATATATGAATGACGCAAAACTTTTTATTTAAGAAAAAAAAATAATAATACAAAGAAATGTGTAAATGATATTTCGATACTATGAAAGATTTGTTTATTAAAGTTCAGATCATTTTTCAATTAATGAATTTTATATCCGATAAGCATTGTTTCGTATATTAATTATCAAATAAATATTTATGTAATCTCCTCTGTCATACATAAAATAACTATTATAAAGCATTTGTTCTTCAAATGACCTTCAATATCATTTTTCATAACAATATTGTTGATATAATGTTTTGATTGATCTCTTCAAAAATCTAGTGATGATTCATTCATATTACAAACTCTTCGTGCTACCATGTGCATCCAATTGACTGAAGCATCATAAAAACGAATTCAATTTTTCAATTAATAATTGTACGTCTAAAAGATAACTTTGAAGGCTTTTAGAAGTTAGTTTTCTTCTTATGGAAATATGACACGAAAGAATATCACTTAACTAATAATCTGTTATAAGTGAACTTCCGAAGATACTGGTAGAAAAATCAGTTTTTTATAGATGTTATTTGTTTGATAATAATAATTTTTCGAGAGGAAAGATTAATGTCTTTTTGCTGTTTCAAATGTAAATCGAGTTTTAATAAGTTGACAAGAGAAAAGATTTGAGATTGAATCCATGAGAACCCATCCACTTTTTGGAAAGGTTTTTTTTTCGATTTTTTTCGGCTCAAACATCCGATCTTTGTTAGAAACACTTTTGGTGAAAAAAAAATTGAGTCTTTTATGTGAAAAACCCCGAGTTTTTGAGCGTTTTTTAGGTACACCTACAGCGTTTTTTCATATATAGAAAAAATGACAGAAAAACGTCTAGAATTTCATCAAAAGCTCTTTTTACGAAATTTTTTAGTACTCATAAATATCAAACAGGTCTAGAAACATGTTTTCTGATAGTAATCAGACTGGTCTTATTGAAAGTCATATGTGGTAAGTCATTTTCTATGTATATAATAATAGTCCTATTTCGTGAATGTGAATTAGATTCAATTAATTCCAAGAAATCTTGTCTTATTTTCTTCGTAAAGTTATAAAGAAGTTGATGTCATTAAATTTTGTCACGAAATTAATCCCAAGTGATGAATTCTGTACGAAAGAAAGCTAGTGTGATGATGAAGAGAGCTATTCATTGTGAATACTGGATATCATCATCACGTATGACTTTAAAAAAATCCAATCTATGGAAAAGCATAAAAAAAGAGTTTTATTTGAATGTAAAAGTTCTTATTTGAGTTGATCGAGACGTCAAACTATATTGAACCGTTGAATGACTAGTTGGCCTAAATTCATGCATACTACGAATATCTTGTATTGTACCTAAACTAAAACCAACGTAAGAGAATAAAGTCAAAAGTCTTCTTACCTGTTGCTTGAAGTTTTTCGCTCCTACTTTTTAAGTAATTGTTCTTAACTTCTTCTACTTCATCCGAATCAAGATAGAAGATAATAACACGAGGATTATCTTTGTTGGATCTTTTTGCTGTTTCAAGTTGTTGTTTTTGTGAAAATTCGTAAAAGTCCTTTGCGTTTGATATGAGAATGTTCTTGGAAAGTGTAGCACGTCTGGTGGTGGACTTTAGTACTGCCCCAATTTCGTCTCCAGCACCTTTACCACGACTCGTAGCTGTACACGTCCAAGAAGTATCCAAACCAAAATCGCTCTTGTGATGAATCAGGTTCAAGATACTCGCGTTGTTTTTAAAATGGGCACATGCTTCATCACTAAACGAAAGAAGAGAGATAACACAGCACATAAACTACATGAAAAATAAGATTTACCTCACATAACTAATCTTTTTTACCAATGGAAAGTTTTTCTTGATAAATTCAACGAGAATTTTTTGTGCACAGTGCTCAAATGCTGTTGTATGTTCCATATAGTTTCTTATAATTGCTAAATTTGTGTGTTCATCTCCAATGGTAAGATGGATTGTAAATAAGCTGACTTGATGCTGACTAAAGAATCCTTTTTGAACTTCACGCTGACGTATCAATGTATAATTCATTGAAAAATCTATCTGCGCCACCACAAACGAGTCGTTCGTCGATTTGGTGCGCAAGTCTTTAATGAATTCACGTTGTTCTCTGTTTATATGTGTGGGAAGCAAGAATGATGGCCATCTTTCTTCAATTTCCGATAGTAGAGATTCAACTGTGCCAAACATCTGTTGAAGGTCGAACTTATTGTTAACTTTCTTCCACAGAGTCCATGAGCAATCGTCATCCAAATTCATCATACTGTTACTAGTGAGAATATCTGTGATGTTCTTCGATGAACAATTAGTGCATTTACCACTGAAGCATTTTTCATCCGAGTCTGTGCACGCCATTTAATTAATCAGATCTTCCATATTAATCTTGTTGGTTGCTGATAAAACAGCTGTGCCAGCACATTTTCGATAGTGGTTGTTCCAAGCCTATTGAAAGTTGATCGTGCAACAAGTCCAGAATGTTGTTCATTAAATATTCGATACGCGTCCAACACAGTCATTTCTAAAAAGCGAACTGCTACTGATTGTCCATTGATTTTATTCGTGTCTTTGGAATTGGATGAGGTTCGACTGATATCATCTTCGCGATAAAATTTGACCACATCATCAATTGTTGAGTCAGATAAAGCACGATTAGTTCCTCGCAGGCACTGTGGATAAGCGAGTATTCCATTGTTTTTTCGAAGAATAAGCAATCGTCGAGCCTGATTTGGTTTTGATTGAAACCTAATAAGTGGAAAAAAAGGTTTTAGTAAAATTTAATTGAAAAAATACGGATATATTGAACAAAAAGAGGATAGAATACGCACCATTTTGCTATTTTTTGTCGGCCCCAATCTTTAGGAGCAATTGTCATCAAGCGAACCATTTCATCAACACCACTATCAGCATATAACTTTTTTAAACCACTCGAAAGTTTGTTCGACTCATACATTGTTAGTTCATCAGGATTTGGATCATTCGAAAGTTGAGATTTCCCATCCAATACATCGCACAATCGATTTAGTTTTCGATAAACTTCATCAACTTTGGTTCGAATGGGTGATACTGCTGATCTAAATACAATCGTCATTTCAGAAAATTAGAATTGAGTTTACAAACTAAACTGTCATGAATCGGATCTATGTTCAGTAATTCGAATACAGCTGATAATTCCTCCATTGCTTTGTCTTTCTTATGTTCAAGCTCATAGAAAACATGATCTGTCTTTTCGTTCATTGATTCAGGATCAGTTGTGCCCTCATCCATATGTGGTGATTTATCATTGTCATCTGATTCAGCTATAATACCACTATTCATATGAGGATTTTGTTTCTCTTCTTCGTTCGATTCATTGACAACCATATTGATAGCATCATTATCATCATCATCATTTTTATTTTGATTGATAGGAGAACTTTCTGTCATTAATTCTTCACCACTTGAACTTTCATCGTCGTTGACTTCCATTGATTGATCAGTCATCATTTTCTTCAATTCAAATGTATGACATCTTGGACATAACCAACGAATCCGATTTTGAGCCACATCATATTGAGAAATCAAAAAGTTCGAAAGCTGTAAAGACACAGCCTTGATTCCTTTTGGTACAAGTGTAGATTTTCCATGATTTATCGGATGTTCACAATATTTTTGTCTTGGCATCAAGATAAAATTTTGGAAAAAAAAGAGGTACTACTGAGCAATCAATATCTTTACTAATATTCAACGATTCATCCCGTAATCTTATTCGTTTAAGATCAGGACATTTTTAGTAACACATTACGTTTTAAATCTAAAGATGTCCTTACACAGAAATGGAAAATCTATCATTTCGATAACACTGTCCTTTTCGACTGTATTCTCTTACTTCTGTGAGACCGCTTCACGACAAACCTTTCTAGTGATGTGAGCAAAGTCATCAGTTCAGCATCATTTCGAGAGGATAGTATCATCAAAATTCTCGTACTGTACGAAGAAAATAAGACAAGATTTCTTCGAATTAATTGAATCTAATTCACATTCACGAAATAGGACTATTATTATATACATAGAAAATGACTTACCACATATGACTTTCAATAAGACCAGTCTGATTACTATCAGAAAACATGTTTCTAGACCTGATTGATATTTATGAGTACTAAAAAATTTCGTAAAAAGAGCTTTTGATGAAATTCTAGACGTTTTTCTGTCATTTTTTCTATATATGAAAAAACGCTGTAGGTGTACCTAAAAAACGCTCAAAAACTCGGGGTTTTTCACATAAAGGACCCAATTTTTTTTTCACCAAAAGTGTTTTCTAACAAAGATCGGATGTTTGGGCCGAAAAAAATCGAAAAAAAAACCTTTCCAAAAAAGTGGATGGGTCTTCATGGACTCACCTTAATATATTTCATATCTTCTTGCCTTGTTCTTTTATTTTATGTAAAACTATTCTTATTCTTTACATTTAAAATCTTTTAATTCACCAATGTCCTACAACTTTTCAAGTATCATATAGATTTCGAATCATTGTCTTACGTATTGTAGATCATAAATAATTACTATAAACTTGTCTCATATAATAAAAATTCTGTTAGAGTACTGTTTTGTAAATCGAATCAATTTGGTTTGTCTTATTTGTTTGAATTGTTTTATTTTTTTGTTAGTAACTATTAACATATTTTAATCTAAAAATGGTATTACCTTCTATATTTTTATTTGAATAAAGCGGTTGATTATTAGAATTTCTACGTAATTTTGAAAATTCTCTTCACTATTTGCTCTTTGTGTTTGATGTTGATCTAACTTTCGCTATAAAAATAAAGTTTCTTGAAACTATGAGGAGTAGTACTATTCTTCATTATAAACAAATCAATAGTATGTGAGAATATTTGGAAAGATATATTCATATAAAGGACACAATTTATTTTATTTTTGAAATATTTCTATTTCATTTAATGTGGGATTGTTTTTCCAGTTTCATTGGTTTTTTCTATGAAAGCTTGTATCCAATATCAAGGTCGCGTCTTAGATAACGGCAATTAGGGAGCGGCGGTTCCAAAAATTACCCGGAACCGGAACCGGAACCGCGGTTCCAGTTCCGGCTCCGGGTAGTAAAAATGAGAAAAAAGCGGTTCCGGTCCGGTTCCCAAAAAATGACTTGGAACCGTAGCCATTAAAGTATCAGATATGTATGACAATTTTTTGAGAATTTTGGTTCGTTTAATTCCCGACGTTAGAGATATTTTATATATATTCAAAAAAAGCATTCTGTTCAAAACGTACAAGAGCAAATGAAAAAGCAAACCTTTTTACAACATAATATGTTCAAGATATACTTATTCATTGTGATGAACTAACATTGTATTGCTTTAATAAAGCCAAAATTAGCCAACATTCTTGCTGAGAAAAAACAAAAAGAACTACAAAAAAATTCTAAAAAGTCGAGTCTTTCGAGTCAAACTCGACTCGACATTTAGTCGAGTCGATTTGTTGAGTACTCGACTCGTTTTCGGTCTCTGCTCCTTATTCTTACAGCTAATGAAACAGTTTATTAACTTTAACACAATAAGAATATGTGTTGATAAAAAAAATAAATGACGCTGGTAACCATATGAAAAAAACGGTTCGAGCGGTTCCTTGAACGGTTCCTAAGTGATTTGTCCTACGGTGCCGGTTCCGGCTCCGGTTCGGTTTTCGGTTCCATTTTATCGGAACCGCCGCCCCCTAACGGCAATGTGCGTAGATTGAACCAACTGTTTGAAACTCATATTGGAACATAAGAAAAGCGTTAATTAGAGTAGGCCACATTAGGTAGTGGTACATTCTACCGTGTATATAAGATTGTCGGTAATCTTTTTTGGAAGGAATAATAATGAAACAATACATCAGTTGGATGAAAGTGAAAACTTTGAAAAGCATCAAGAAAAATTAGATAATGTGTTAATTATGTAAACTCCTGGACAAAAGTCTTTCCCCCTGCTTATCTTCTCGTTATTTTTATACAACCATATTTCGCATGGAATTTATTATCGAGTGGAGGTATGTCCCTTATAAAAGTCGTTTTCTTTTCTTTTGTGTAATTTGTTGATCGAAATTGTCCAATTATGATGAAATAAACACGGATCTGTAAAATACGGATATATATTAGAGTATCATTTTTTTGTTTCAATCCTTCGAAGGTAATATCATGTCGCTGTCTTTATCACAACGTTATGAAATCGTGTTCTTAAAACTTCATCCATTGGGTCCTCAAATGGCAAACAAAAGCATCTCCAAATATATAAATTGTTCTCCAAAGGCCGTACGATATTGGCTTGATCAATGGCAGGAGAATGAAGATCTGTCTGGATTAGCACGAACTGGTCGATCACGTGCTACATCAGACAAAACTGATTCAAAAATTATTAAAATTGCCAAACATGTGCAGAATATTACGTCAAACGAAATCTCCACCATTTTAAAGAAGAACGGTGTTAATGTTAATGCACGTACTGTAAGACGTCGTTTGCGGGAGAGCGGTGGAAGTTATGGACCACCTTTAAAAAAGCCACCACTTACGGAAGTTCATCGTGAGAAGCGACTCTTGTGGGCACAACAGCATAAGAATTACAACTGGGACAATCTGATTTTTACTGACGAGAAGACTTTTAAACGTGGCAACAGCGGAAGAAAAGTCTGACGGTTTCCAGGTATTACCAAGGTCGTTCGTACAGTAAAACATCCTCTCAAATTCCACGTATGGGGCTACTTTTCAAGAAATGGTTTTGGTCGACTCATTGTCTTCGATCAGAACTTGACAGGTGATTTAATGTGCGATCTCTACGAAACCGATCTTCTGTCTACTGCTGAAGATCAATTTAGTGAAGGTTCTACAAGGTAGTTTCTATAAGAAGACAACGATCCTAAACGCAGGTGCCGTTTAGCGCTTCAGTGGAAGTATGATAATCAAATTTAAGTTCTGCCATGGCCTACTGTATCATCGAATCAAAACCCGATTGAAAACGTCTAGTCGATTATGAAGGATATAATAAATAAAAAAATAATTCAAACAATTCGTGAATTCGAGCAGGAAATAATAACGGCGTGGAATGACCTGACAATTGATTTAGCTGTGATATTAGTTGATAGTATGAAAAAGCGCATACAGTGCTTAATTGAAGCAAACGGCGATTATACATCGTACTAAAATAAAACACTTAAAACGTTATCTCTATTTGACAATAAATTTAATATAAAATATTGCAGGACAGAAAAAATAGAAGGAGGGAAAGACTTTTGTCCAGGAGTGTATGTCTAATAGAACTTTCTTTTTAACTCTTCCAAAACTTGACAAATTCTCAAATCAACGTATCATGTTAATCGCAATTTTTCGTATCATAGCAAGTATCACGAAATGCTGAGGGTAGATGAGTACGTTAATGTAAAACCTAGTGTAGACAATACACTACTTTGTCGGTTCGACAGTATGAAACCGACAAAGAAGTACTGGTCTGCCCGTAACCTCTAGGAAAGTATGATAGTTCCTTCAAGACTTTTCAGACAATTTTTTAAGCACTTCTGTGCTTGTAAGCTGATAAAATTCTGGCTGCAACATGAAAAAACTTGATTACAATATAAGTCCATGTTCAGACTTATAACTTTCGGAACAAAATAGAAGCCCACTGGGCTTCTATTCTGTGAGGGAGGGAGGTTTACTTACTTTGTTTACCATGTTCCTCAGATATTCCATGGTATTACTAACTTGGGTGGAAAGCAACAGTGGACAATTGGACCAATGAATCGGGAAATTGTTCCGTTTTCAGCAGAAATGGTTTACCCTCACAAAATTGTATACATACAGCAGAAATGGAAAATATATAAATATGTAGACACATGAAAGGAAAACAGAAGAACAGAAAAAAATATATATATAGTATATTACTTAAAATTGCAGATATACTGAAATTTCAAGAGAAATGGTTTTTCTTTTAAGACGAAATGGTTCAATCAGAAAAACAAAGAATGAATATAGAAAAATACATATATATTCTATCATTTCATATTGTACATATACTGAAATTCAAGGCGAAATGGTTTTTCTTTCAAGGCGAAATGGTTTTTCTTTCAAAGCGAAATGGTTTTTCTCTTAGGATGAAATAGTTCAATCAGAAAACCAAAGAATGAAAATAGAAAAAAATATATATATAATCTATCATTTGATATTGCACTTATACTGAAGTTGCAGGAGAAATAGTTTTCCTTTTAAGACGAAGTGGTTCAATAAGAGAAACAAACAACTAAAAAGGAAATAAATAGGTTATTTGGACGATAAACAAAAATATTATCTACTATATCGTTCCTCAGATTATAATTATTGGTTGGTTCTGTTCGTTTTCTATTTATGACATACAAAGTTACGACCATCCTTATTTAGAAATAAGAAGACAACTTCAGATGGAAAAAAACAAATATGCATTTCTCTTTATATGCTTTCCATTTCTCCATATATATTGAGAAATGGATAAAGTATTTCTTCTAGAATTTACACCGTTTCTACTGGGAAAAATCTATTTCTACTTGACCATACTCTTACGATTAAAAAATGATTAAATATGCATTTCTCTGTTTAGGTTTTCCATTTCTGCTTGTAGACTGAGAAATCGAAAAAGATATAAACATGTATCTATGATTTATTATTCTTGCACATATATTTCAAATCACTCAGAAATGATTTTTCTTTTAAAGAGAAATGCTTTAAAACAAGGAGAAATTGTTCTTGGGTATTTATTTCAAACCAAGCAGAAGTAGTTTTCCTTTTAGAGAGAAGCTGATAAACAATATCTCGTGGTACAAATAGAAATTATGACCATTAGAAAAATATCAAGCTAGCGCTATGTTTTAGCAATAATTCCATTTTTAAATCCAAATAAATAAAGCCGTTCTACTATTTATTTTTATTTTCATAATACAAAATACAACTGTTTTTTTTACAAATGATTGGTTGCTATTTTCTCATTTAATTTTTTCTTAGCTTTAAGATTAACTTATGCCAATAAGATAATCATGTTTCGTTAAGAATCAAAGAATACAACGGAACTCCAAAACAACCGACTGTTAATATCGACGAATTTCGCAAATGCTGTGCTATTACTTAGACCATGTTATTTGATCACTTATCTCTAATGTATATTTTTTCTTCTTCATAGTAGGGTGAATCCATGGGAAGCCAACCACTTATTGGAAAATTTTTTTATCAGTTTTTTTTACAGGTGTATAGTCGATAGAAAATATTTTTTTCGGAAAAAAATTTCTAAGTAATACTTACCATAGAGAAGATCCAATGTGTTATCTCGGAACAACTATGATGAGAGTAGATTACTTCAGTTACTTGAATATTTCGAGCTCATATCTTAGGCACAGGAAGGTGGATACTAGACTAACAAAACCTCCGAAGGACTTCTGTTTTTAGTGAATTGTTACCAAACTATGGCATTCTTAAGTAAAACCATTTTTATACGATCAGAATAAAAATACACTTTTCATAATATATGCACACACTCCGTCTTGCTAAATAATGTCATAGTTTGATAACAATCTACTGAAACCAGAAATCCTTAGGAGATTTCACTATTCTTGTATCCACCTACCCGTGCCTAAAATATGAGCTCCGACCCATCCGACTGACTGAAGTGATCTAGTCTCATCATAGTTGTTCCGAGATAGCACCTTGGATCTTCCCTATGTCAACTAATATCCAGATATTTTTTTCAACCAAACCTATTTTCTGTCCACTACCCACCTAACTATAAGAAAAAAATTGATAAAAAAAAGATTTTTCCACAAAAGTAGTTGGTTTCCTATGGATTCAGCCACCATTTTAAAATTTAACATAAATATTATATAAAATTACGTGCATTCCGTGCCTATCATTCAACTGTTGATTAATGGTAAAGTTCAACGTATGGTGATTCTATATCAGAGCTGCCACCAGGCCGGCCTGCCAGGACAGGCTAAATTTCGAAATTCTAATCTCGCCTGATCTATTCATATTATCTTGAAGTAGACTAATAGACTAGTTCAGACCAATATTCTTAGCGGGATTCAACCCTTTCCTGTATGAAAAATCCTTGCATGCAGCAGCACATTAATATAAAATAGACATATTATCGTAAGTTTTTCTCACATAGGAAAGGTTTGAATCTCGCCAATAATATTGATCTGATCTATTCTATTAGTCTACTTCAAGCTAATATAAATAGATTCAGTCAGATTCGAATTTCAAACTTTAGCATGACTCGACCGACCGGCCTAGTAGCACCTCTGTTGTATATCTTTTCAATATTTGATACCGTTTTTCTGAGATTAGTACTGCTTCATGCCTACTGAGACCTGCCACTTTTTCGTATAATGACACTTACCAAAGACAGAAAGAACATCCACCATCGAATAAAATTATCAACTACAAAAAAAATATTTTCAATTTTATTTTATCAAACCTTAAAAATAGCTTCCATCATTAATTTTACCAACTTCAATCTTTTCTAACAACTACTTAAAACCTTTCACTGAAGCCCTTAACGAAAACGTTTTCACCTCCCAGTGAAACTACATGTGGCAATCATATTTCATTAAATTGAAAATTTTCCCGAACACCGTTCAATCACCTCAGTCGCATTCTACCACTACCAGTAATGCGAGATAGATTTTACATACCTCACGCATAAGTCATCAGATGCTAACGGCCTTATACAAGACGTATTCACAAAGATATTCTTCAAGCAGATACATATGAACCAAAAGTTTGTCTCCTATATCCAATAAATCATCTAATCTTAACCGTAGAAAAAAGCAAGACTTTAAATTGCAAATGATACATTGACTTCTGCTTGCAAAAGGAAAAATGTATGTTTGCTTACTCCTCGAATTAGATTCCTTCCAGCTGATAAAAAACCGTTCATCTTTGAGACTCTCCACGACATAAAACATAACACGATGAATATCTCATTATGCCTTATAGGCTTCTACTTGTGAGAGAAGAAATGGTTGTTACATTTCTGTTAGAATTCTTTACGATTCTGCTGATAAAAATCCATTTCTGCTAGAGAGTCTCTATAGCGTGAAAAAGTCAAATGATGAATATCCCACTATGTCTTTTAGACTTCTGCTTATGACGGTAGAAATGGATATTTCATTTCTGCTTATTTTATTTTCATTTCTCATAGAAAATATTCGTATCTGCTAGATAGTTCCCTTAGGATGAAAAAGTCAAACGATTGATTTCACACTATGTCTTTTAGACTTCTGCTTAAGAAGGTAGAAATCGATATTTCATTTCTGCTTATTTTATTTTCATTTTTAATAGAAAACATGCATTTCTGCTAGATAGTTTCATTAGGATGAAAAAGTCAAAGGATCAAGTTCTCACTATGTCTTTGAGACTTCTGCTCATGAAGGTAGAAATGGATATTTCATTTCTCCTTATTTTATTTTCATTTCTAATATAAAATATTCATTTCTGCTAGATATTTTGGTTAGGGTGAAAATGATAGATTTGATTTCTTCTGTTGTTTTAATGAAGCATTTCTTCTTGACTTTATGGGGGTAAACCATTTCTGCTGAAAATGGAACAATTTCTCGATTTTTGGGGATGTTGTCCAGCCCTCGTGGAAAGACTAATAGAATTACTCAAAATTTCAAATCAAATCAGGCAACTTGTTATTAATTAGCAGAACACACCAATAAATTGATCATGATCTTATCATATGTTAAATCCGTTTCAACACCAAGTGAGACGTTTCGAAGAGTCGTACTCAATTTAAACAATATTCTTTATCAATGTTTGAATTTTACAACAAAAATATAAGCAGTCATGACCAGTTTCATCCTTCCTTTTGGGGTTCATCAGATGGTTTTATTCAAATTCATGGTGATCAAAAGATGACCAAGAACCTGCAATCAATCTCTAGAATAGAGGAAGTAGTATTAAAATTATATCCGATGAAACCTTTGAGAAAGTGCAAAACCGGTCATAGATGCTTCTTTTTAATGTACTTCTACATTTTAATACTGTATCCCCGCTATTCCAGAGATTGAGTCCAGTTTTCTTATCGTCTTATGATGCTGATGAATTGAACAAAGCCATCCGATGAATTTCGTAAGCAAGGGCGAAACCGGTCATGACGACTTATTTTTAATTTACTTTTCCATAGTCGTTTGATTGAAATATGATTTTTTTTTCATTATTTTATATTTTTTTTAATCTTACGTCGTTTATTAAATATTTCAAAAGATACTCGTCATATAGCGCCATCTATAGTATACAAAAATAATTATTAAATTTAAAAAACACATATACAAAATTTTTAAAAGTATTATTTTATTTATTAAATTATATTTATATGTGAATTGGATTAATTTCTATATTCATGTGATACAATCTGACAAATAAGTCGATGATTTGTATAACAAAGAAAATTCATCGACAATTAATTTGATAAAAAGCTCTATATATAACTGTATATATATATATATAAATTATTTCACCCATTTATTGATATTAAATAAATCGACAGAATATTTCTATAAAAGAGAGAATAAAAAAAAACTTCGCTTAGATTTCTTTATATACATTCATTGTTACTATTATTCAATGGAAAAAAATATTCAAAAAAAAATTGGGAATGATTATTCAACCATTATTATGGATGGAAATTCGGGTGAAATAACGAAAGCATTAAAAAAACAATTGAAAAATATTGTTCGTGAACCAATTTCAACGAGATCAAAGCCATTTTTAATTATCTTTTATTTTTAACGTATTCAATTATTATATTATCAAGTAGGCGAAAGAAAATGAGAAGACAAAAGAAGAAGTTTAATACTAATCACGAACAATATACATGTTTCTTCGGAAAGCGATTAGAATTAGAGAGATTTATTACAGAAAATGTGAGCCGTACTCTCAAATTTTTGAAAAATCCTATTTTATATTTGCATCGACATCATTGAATTAATCAGTTTCGATCTAATTCTTAAGAATCTCCTAATATTCAAGATATTAATTTTATCGTGAACAGTGAATATTGAGAAAGAAAACATTTGAATATATTTTAATAAAGAAACTGATTTTATTGTTTTTCTCAAAATATAATTCTCAAGTTTCTTTCACACAATTTAACATTTATTTTTTGTTTTAAGTTTTTTCAATGAGAGTCAATTTTTTATCTAGTAGATCATTGTACAATTGAATTTCTGTCTTAAGAAAAGCAGGATTTTGTTCAATGATCACTTTTTTTTTTGAATTCCTATTTTAACATAAACGAATTTAAAAATTTTCTTTGGACAAAAATTTAGCTTTAACTGAAAACCATTGGATACTTTCTATGAAGGATGTCGTCTACAGAATAGGGCAGCAAAAAAGAAAATCTTTGTGCTCCGGAAATTCCAAACAGTAGATTATTCTTCGAAAAAAGAATTGTCATGACTTTAAGAATTTTCTGACGTTACCTATAGAAAGAACTAAAATGTGGTTCTCAGACGATGATTAGATCCATCTTATAGGTATAGGAAAAGAATATTCTGATGAAAATACAAACAGCAAATGGAACAAAAAAAAGAATTATTTTAATAGAAATATATTTCTACGTGTTGTTAAATCTCTTGATATTCGATTGCACCAAATAAACAAAATTTTCAATGTAATATTTGTTACTTCTCATTGACCTCATAGTATTCATTCTTACTCTATTACTGTTTAAAGTAATGTTAGAAATCTGTCTTTCTCAAATATTTCTATTGTTGTAGCTAAGTCATCACAGATAGAAAATCAATGCGAGTTAGTTATACAGAAAGAAGAAGAACTGAAACTTTAGAAAATAAAGAAGATTACATTTGTGAGATCAATACGATAACATAAAAAACACTTAATATACTTCGTTTTGTTTATATTTCTCTATGGCATCCTATTGAAAAACAAACAAGTTTAAAATTAATTATTTTTTATTAAAAAACCATTGAAATTCCATTATAATTGTCATAATGGAATAAGATTTTTAGCTTAGTTTCCTTATGTTGTTTAATCAATTAAAAGTTTTTAAATAGTAACAGTCTACTATAAAGATAAAAGAAAAATTTTCACGTCGAAACAAATAGAAAATGTAACGAAAAAAAACAATTTAGTTAAATTTAAAAAAATTCTCATTTTAATAGCTTTTCTTGATAAAACATTTATCATATTTAATCTGATTTGCCAATGTGTTTTCCTACAAGAATCGTGATTATTATTAGTTGTTATGATTCATAACTATTTTTTAGTTTATTTGGTGTATCCCGATATATCAATATTTGAACTTATATATAGATTATCCCTTTTTAATTTTCTGTTGGCTATATCTTGCATTATAGGACGAAGTAGTACATATGACAAGATAATAAAAGTGTCATGCAAACATATCTCTTTTCTATTTGTTGTAATGATGGATTCTTCAGGATTTTTCTCAAAGTTATAACTGACTAATGAGTAAGGTGAAGAATCGATTTATGAAACCGAATTTCTTAGAGAAAGCATTTTTCATCAGAATTAGTTATCTTTAAACACTTTAGTCTAAATAGGGAAATTCATTATAAGAGAACTCGTTCATTTTCTAGTAGGAAAAATGAGAACGAGTGAAAAGTTTGATAAGATAATATTTAAATAATTTGTTTGAAGAAGGTGATAAGTGATTAATACAAAATAAGTAATTGTGTTTCTACAATAATAATAATAATATGTTGTTTAGATATTGTAATATCACCAATTAAACATCGTCGCCGTTGTCACCCACAAAAATCAGAAGAAATACTAAACAATGATGGTGATATTGAGGCATTAGATATTTATAAGTATATTAATTATATCGTATATTTTTTACATTAGACAAATGAGATAAATTTTTTCTAGTCAATATTTAGAGGCTAATTCTTCTTTAATATCATTCTGATTAGTAGAAGAAAAAACTTTTCAAACAACTTTTGTCTCACAGAAATCAAATTGTTATAGTTTTCTAAATAAAATGTAGTAGAGTAACAATAAATTGTCTTATTCTCTTAAGTGTAGAATAATCTGAAGGATTTTGTAGTATTATTCAATTTGAAAAAGAAGGAAAGTGGATATTTTTTAAATAACTTTCGATAGAGAACTGTTTGTTTTCGTTATAGAATAGTGGAGATGAAAATGCGTCGAGTTGTACATTGTAGGATAATTAAGGTTGAGTTTTTCATGCTCTTAAATGGATATCGTCGTCATTCAATGTTTTCCGACAGATGACTAATGTCAGTTTTCTATAGATAAGCGACAACAGTTTAATATAATAAAGTGAATAGAAAAATTAATTATTATAAAATAATATTTGAGAAAAGATTCTTTCATATATTTTAATAGTATTGTATAATAAAATGGGTTTACGAATTAATGAAAAAGTTCTCATATTGAAATAAATTTAATCTTCTTAATTATATTTAAATTGATTTAAGAGGTGAAAAATTTTTATTTATAATTTTGTTTTATAAAACATGTCTAATAAGAATAAATATTATTTGAGAAAAACTGAATAAAAAAATATTTATTTTTTTAATTTTAGCTTCAAGTTATGAACATATACCATTTATTAACAAAACAAATTCCAATGAAATACTTCAAAATATTAATCAGTAAGTTTTATTTATAAAAATTATATATTATATTATATTTATTTAAAAGAAAAAGATTATTTCAATAATTAGCTATCGACATAATTAGAAGATCCATCTTCTCATTAGAGAATATGGATGGGCTTTTTCATATGTTCTTTACATCGTTTTCTAAAAAATGAGACTATCTTCTTTCTATTTTATTGGAGAAGCTCTTTTAATGTGTGGAAGAAATTATTATTAGATTATCATTAATATATTTGACATGATTATAACAATTATTCATGAATGAGTTATTATAAATTTTAGCAGAGAAAAAAAAACACTTTCTTTTTTTCTTAAATAAGAGATTATATAGATTTCTATTATTCATTACATGAATATCATTTTATTTATTATAATAATTATGATAAAAATAAATCTATTTTTTTACTTATCATAAGATTTATTTTTGTTTTAATATTTGTCTTGATTTTAATTATTTGATATAAATATTTATTAAAAAAAATTTTAATATATAAAATTGATTCTTCTTTAGTTTGCATATAAATGAAAATTTATCACCAAAACAGAAAAATATTGATTATGAAATATTAAATGATAATATTTTACAAGATAATCATTATTTATCAGATAATGATCAATTAAAAAATAATTCATTACATAATAATCAACTACAAATTAATAATGAATTATTTAATAATAATATATTATCTGATAATTATGATTTACTTAATCATGATCAATTAAGAAAAAATTCAGTAAATAATGATCAAGTACAAGTTAATAATGAAATATTAAATGATAAATTACCAAATAATGAAGAAATTGAAGATAATTGTAATGTTGTCGAAGTGAATATGGAATCGAGTAAGAATTTGTTCTATAAAAGAATAATAAAAAATAATATTTTATTAGATGGTGAAGATGATTTAATTCATGATGAAGATTTTACTGCAATTATAAAATTAAAAAATGAAAGAAAACAGTTAATGGAAATATTTGATAATGATATAGCAGAAGTGAAAGTTCAAATGGAAAATCTTAACAATAAACTTGATCGTTTAATCAAGATGAAGAAAAAAAAAGATCATGAACTATTAGCAAAAATAAATGAACTATTAAGACAATATAAAGAAAAAAAGTAAATACAATTTCAAAAAAGATTTAATTTTCATTTTCATTTTTATTTAAATAGATTTGGTATTAAAACAAACAAAAAAATAATTAAACGTATACAAAAAGCAAGTCATCGATAAGCTTTTCAAGCTTTTTATTTATTTTTTGTTTTACTTTGTTTTTTTTTGTGCTCTTTAATTAATATTATGAAAATGACAATTGAAATAAACAAATGCTAGAAAGTAATTAATTTATAAATTCAATGAAATGACCAGTACTAAAATATATAAATGATAAGTTTAGAGTTCGACTGATCACTATGTAGATTATCAATAAATATTGAAAAAATTGTCGCTAGATTATATAGAATATCAAGAACAATATTTCATTTCTAACAGCAAAAAAAAGAAGAGAAATTTGATAAATGGATAAGACAGATTTTACCAGTAGAAAAGACGAAGATTATCCAAAACAGATAGTTTACAATGAGAGAAAATTCAAATGAAAAAAATCAGAAATAAATTAGTGTATTAAAAAAGCACATTTTGTTTTTGTTGATCGACCTCTTTTCTTACCAATCGTCATAGTCATTTCTGATGGTGGTGATGGTTTAAGAAAATATCTTTAAAAAAGTAACTATCATTGTTTTTCTCCAGAAGTATAAACAATTTTCCAAAAGTCAATTTACATGTGCCATTGTTGTATGGTGCTAGTATAAAGTGACTTTTGGCACAACCTACACGTATAGTGGAACTAGATCAGGCTGGTCCTGACAAAAGAAAGGAACCTTTGATTGACAGATTTTTTAGTACAATAGATTGCTTACATAACTAGCACATTTAAATAATATATAACTAGGACTTAAATACAATAAAGATAACTGTTATTCTTTTAATACCGTCGAAAATAATCATATTAAATATTCGGAAAGGCATTAAGAGCAAGTTCACGTAAGCTACGATCGATCGTTATAGGCAGTGCTCAATCGATATCCTCAGATTCGACTCACTTTAATATGTGTGATAGAGATAACACTTTGATGTTTTTTGGCATAAGCCAATTCAAAAAATATTGAATCTTCGACTTTTTATCGAAGTTTTACTAAGACCACTATAAAATCATATGATAACTAGAAGGGATTTTGAAAACTATATATTAAGAACGATCCAGCCAATTGACCTGCAATTTTTTGTTAGTCTACACACCAATAAGTTCTGCACATGATAAAAATTTCAGCTCAAACGATTGTTTTTGGTATTCTATGGACTTCATTACTAGCGGCAAAAATCACAATTTTGGCCAACTTTGGTAGTTTATATCTTCGAACTGGAAAAGAATAGAGATCTGAAATTGTTTTTACAAAGAGATTTTATTGAGATCTCTTTTTAAAAATAAAATTTCAGTTTCTCTGAGAGATGTTTTCTGTTAGGACACTTTGTGCAAAATCGTTTTTTTTGAGAAAATCCCGATTCTGGACCTCAATTTTCTAGGTCACTGCAACCTGATTTTTTGAGCGGCTTGTCTAGTCTGAAAAACTTAATCGGAGTCTACAATGTGACGTAAGAAATCATGGAACGTGTAGAAACAGCTTTGATATCGATTCATCTTTTAGAGTAAAAATGCAATTAATGATTTTGTTTGGATACCCACTGTTTTCTAAATTTCTGAGGAACGGCTCTTTAGAAAAAAAATGAAATTTTAAGAGCAGATAAATCTTGAATAGTAAAGTAAAATTTGCGCTAGACTCAACTCTGTACAATGCTTGCATTGGTGAGATATCTGGATCCCAATGTGTCAAAATGACCCTAATTTTCCTGTTCGCCTGTTTTTCGCGATGCTAAACCCGATCAAGTCAAAATTTTTTATAGATACTTGACTCTGTCGGGCCTACGCCGACTTATTTTTTAACTTTTTAAAATTTTTTTTTGTTCATATAAACAGCTAAGATACTTGAATAATCTTAAAAGACTTTTTTCACAATGATAGAATAGATACAATTGGTAACTATTTAACGAATCAATTTTTTTGCACAGATAATATCGAATTCACTTGAAATATTTTCTAGTAACTGAGGCAAAAGCTTCAGCTCAATCGATCATAGTATCTGATAGCTGCAAATTGGATTCAAGACTTTTTCATTGAAAAATTCATTTATAGTATTGTAAGAGATGGTAAATATTACATAGGACGTTAAAAAACTATCCGGACTGGTTTTATTATAAAATAACAAAACACGTTACATTTATTAATGTATGTCCACTTTCTCAAAGTATCGTTCTTCTGCCGAAGTACACTTTTGTCAACATTCTGGAAGTTTTTGTATAGTGGCTGTATACTCATCTTCAGACATACTGTTCAGACACTGGTATATTGACGAATCTAATGAACTTCGATCATGGTAATGTCTTTCTTGGAGATAATCTTTTATCATAGGAAACAAAAAATAGTCACTAGGGGTAAGATCAGGAAAATAAGGTGAATGACGAAACAATTCATATTTTAAATTGTGAATAGTCGACGAAACAAGATATGATGTATGTGTTGCAGCATTATCATGATGAAAGATAACACTAGCTCATATGAAACCTCGCTGTTGTTTTTTAATTTCTGCATGAAGTTCATTCATCAAAAGATTTGAATAATATGTCTTAGCTATTGTTACACCCGCCGGTATAGGCTTTTGGGGAATTATCCCTTTATGATCCCAAAAAAAAGAATATAAAACTTTTCTAACTGACTTTTCTTATTTAAGTTTAGTAGGTGGTGGTGAATCAGCGCATTTTCATTGTTTTGATGATTGTTTTGATTCGGGATCATAATAATAAAGCTACGATTCATCATCATTTATAATTGGGGGTCGGAAGTTATCGTTACCGTGCGATAACGGGTAACGGATCCGTTACCAGTAACTGGTAACGGGGTACCGGTAACTCTTAAAAGAAAGCACCTACTCCTGCCAGTTACTAACCCTCTCGCCGAAATGATAAAATTTCATGGCGCTCCTAGAAACGTAATCACAGACCACAAATGTAAAATAGAAGAAAAATTGCTCACTATAGGTTTATAATCGAAGCAACCATAACCAATCATAGACTGTATACGAGAAGTAAACTTAATCAATCTTGCAACTTCCTTATTACCTGGACAACCGTGAGAGATTCTATGACGACTTTTGTAGCGCACCCTTCATACCTCACATATTGGCCCGAACGACCTTATGTTCTATCCGCGCCTTCATGGGGAAAAATCGCCTCGAAATCTGATTGGCTGATGCTCTTTCCGATAACAGCCAATCAGATTGCAGCAAAATGGAACTCGCTTATTACTTGGATAGCCATGAGAGATTCTATGAGGACATTTGTAGAGCATCCTTGATAACCTCGTATTGGCCCGAACAACCTTATGTTGCATCCGTATATTAATGGGGAGAAAATGCCTCGAAGTATGATTAGGTGATAACTCTTTTGTAGCAACTTGATACAAAAGAGTTTTCAGCAAATCAGATTTCGATGCGTTTCTCGCTATGTGCTAAAAATTTTTGGGTATCTGTTACCGCTACGGGGTAACGGTAACTTCCCACCCCTATTAAAAACTATCAGTTAGCCTTGGAAAAGTCACCTAGATATGAAGACGTAGAGAGTATCTTATTTTCTCTAAGAAATATCTGTGAATCACTAGTGGATATTACCGAGAATATTCAGGAAAAAATTGAAATTGGAAAGAAAGCCACCTTCTATCAACAGATTGAAACGCAACGTCTATTAGATAATCCTTTTCAACACAAAGAAGAAGAAATCGTATACCACCTCACAGATTCAGCTGAATTTCCAATTAAACTTCACCAATACAATACAGCTTTACTTTACTATAAACAAGCTGTAGAAATTTTTGTCAAACAAGATGAGAGATTCAGTCTATGAATCGCTTCTATTTATCGACAAATAGCAATCATTTATTTCAGATTTAAACATGATCTTAACTTAGCACTCGAATATCAATTGTTAAAACATGAAGTCATATCAATAAGTTCAAAACGTCTCAGAGATGCAGATGAAAATATTGATGGCAATCCAGATTTAGCTGAAAATCATATTGAATTAGATGAAATTTATATTGCACTCAAACAATATGGTTCAGCTATTCGACATTTAAATAAAACAAAAGAGTTTATTGATCACTATCCATTTGTAAGATATCACCAAAATATAATTGCTTCTTATTATGAATATTTCGTGGATATATATCTTGCACAAAATCAATCACAGTTGGCTAAAGAATATTTACTAACAGCTATGGGGTTTTATCAAGAACTTCAACGAGACTACAGTGACGGCTATAAATTTTACAGAGATGATGGCGATGAGATACAAGAATGGATTGAAAACAATTAAATAAAATCAGTTCTGTTCAAGAAAACTGGAAAATCTTGATTCTCCATCAACTAGCGAATTATCATTTTTCCATTTTCTATTCAAATAAAAAAAACTCTAAGTTTGGATTTAATCTTTCCATAGTTTAATTTATAAATGTCTTTCAAAATCTGAACATGTTCTGGAAGCACTGGTGCTTGAATCGATCCTTGATAAAGATCATCTACTAGCATCCCCGGTGCTAGAAGACGCGAAGTAATAGCCAATCGAATTAATATCACAAAAACAACTTCCTGACATTTTTCAAGGACAAAGGATTGTTTAACATAAAATGCTTTCTCACTCTAACCGATAATCCGCGTGAGATGTTGAAATTTGTCGCCGAAATTGACACCCTAGCGATACTGAGATTGTAAGGCACTAACAACAAAGCTACGATTTCGGAATCCATCTCTATGTCGTCCTCAAAGTGCATCCCATAGTTCTATTTCTATGAAAAATCCAAATCGATTGAAATCACATTCTCGAATATATCGAGAATTATTCATATAAGGAAATATATCCGAATCAATCGGTCAATAACGCCCATTTAACATCATTTCAGATAGAACTTTTCAACTTCATCTCTAATCTTTATATCGCCAAAGTAAAAATAAAATACGAAATGTGTATCAGAAGTTTAGCATTTCTTTGTAATATATAAAAAAATCTCGAGAAAGGTGTGATTGATCATCATCTATCACCAGTCGATTTAAAGAGAGGGAGAGAGATCGCTCTCTAATGTGAGAGAATTTTGCCGTTCTGTTGAACTGCACCATGATAACTACGATTGTTTTGACTATAGTTGAGTGTTTAATTCATCATTCCTTTTGTAATTACCTGTCAAAACGATTCTTATTTAATGTGAGAACGTCCAGACGAGCTTTATGCCAAAATAATTAAATACATCAAAGGAAGATAGTAATGATCAGTCGCGTGCTAGATATATATATAAGCTTTCAAAGTGATCACCCACGATGCGAATCCGTCAAGTACTGAATTAAGACTGTCCTGAATCTGAGCAATGGATCAAATTCAAATGACAGAGAGCAGGAGTGGTAAGTCTCTGTTTACTCCATTTCAATTCTCATCGAATGATTGTAGTAGTTGTTCAAGGCAGTAATACGACTGTAACCGCTCCTGCTAGGCAGGAGATTTCAGTTGAGAGAGTTACGGCAAACAGGCATTAGTGATATCCTCTACCGGTGATCCTGATCCAGATGGCAAATATACGATGAGGGTGTGAGCATGAGACTAGCAGCCGTAATCTCAAGATTTCACTGTAACTACGCAGATCACCAGATAACAAATGAATCTATATGATAATAAAATTACAAGATCAAACTATAATTGTTGGATATATCTCTGAATAAAAGAGAAAATATACAATGAGAGTGAGTATGGCTACCACATTACCAGGTAATTCGATGTTGCTAATTGTATCTTATCAAGTGGCATAGTGATATTAGTAGAAAAGATTCCATACTTCTCAAAATTTTCAAAGTATTCAATGGCATTTTGTTATTTTAGGGTTTTCGCGGTTAAAATTACCCAGACAGACAAAACCTTTAAAAAAACGCGTTAAAACAGCGTAAATACGGCGTTTTAACGGTAGACAATCGTAAAAACGCCGTTTTTACGAATCATTAACACAGAAAACGCGTATAAATTTAATTTTTACCGCGTTTCTCGGCCTTAAAATGTGCGCTTTTCCGTTTTTTTTACGCGTTAAGTTGTTAACACGTAAGAAAAGGGAAAAGCGCACCTATTAGAGCAGAAAAACGCGTTAAAAATTACATTTATACGCGTTTTTCTGCCTTAAAATGTACGGTTTTCCCGTTTTTTTATGCGTTGATTGATTTTAACACCGTTTTTACGCGTTATTTTTTGTTGTTTGTCTGCCTGGGTAATGGCGTTAGATGCAGTGTTGATTAGTCAATGGTGAATTTACTAGTCAATTCGAAGCAAATTACGACGATCGTTATCGTGCTTGCTTAAGACACTTGACGAGTAAGTTTTGAATTTCAAATAGCTTCGTTAGAAAAATAGATTTGATATTCAAAGCATCACATAACGCGTTATCATTCTTGTTTAAGGGACTCAGCAAACATGTTTAGAATATTTACCACATATATTATATATAGTTTAAAACTTTTCAACAGTTTGAAGAAGTTAATAAACTAATAGAAGGATCTACTCGAGATGTTCGACGGTGCTGTGTTGGTTACTACGAGAAAGTCAGAAAACAAAAATCAAGAGAAACAAGTGCAATGGCAACAAAAAGAATAAAAACTTTCTGTCCTGATTGCGGCAAATTCTTTTGTCTTGTTGGTTTCCGCGAAAAGCACTCTTCTATACAATAAAATGATTGAAGTATTCGTGAGAATGGAATATGTGAAGTAGTCATCGTTGCGCTTTACTGTGGAAAGAATAGCGAGAGCTCGATTCTTGCATCATTTCTCTTAGTGGAACATATCATGAGCCACCGATAACATTCTTCAAACAACAAATTTTGAATAAATTAAGTAGAAAAACAATGCAAGGTAAAGAAACAGAATTAATTAAGTTGTTGAAAGTATACTAGTGTTTCAGAATGTGAATACATCAATAATTTTTAAGTATATAGATAAATCTGAAATATACAATAAAAGATCAGTTGAAGTTCACTAAAGAATAAATTTATCTATTTCCAACAACGAATGAAAAATTTTAATTTAAAAGATAACTGATTAAAAAGAATAATAGATAATTGATAACGCCAAAACTGAATTCTCAAGATTATATCAGTTTGGAAGAGAGAAGCTATCAGACAGTAGTAGTATAAGTACAGTTGAGTTTTCTTATCTTTTGGTATATTGTTGAATTTGTCTGATAAGGAAAGATCCCTGACTGTGTTTTCGAGTTTCCTGAGTGAACTACTCAGATATTATATCTAAAAAGTTTATCTGCTGAAGTTGCTTCAAAAAAAAAACCATAGACAAAATATTTTTGGTATAGTTACTATATACATACAATTGTATACTAGCGTTTAAAAGAGCGTCCATGAGAAGACCGACGATTATCTTTAATATTGAAGCATTCGACAAAATTTAGTTTTCACTTTGATATTTTCATATTGCTGAGCATCATCGAAGGGTATCACCCTTAACCGATGTTTACCAATCGTCGATTTTATCGTAGATGATATTTTTAACTAATTTTATATAAAAATAATAATAAAACAGTAACTATGAACATAAATAATACGAAATTATTTTATTTTTCAAAAATATATAAGAACAATTATGTTTCTTTCTTTTTTAAAACGATTTTTTTTCTTCAAAAGAAAAATTTTTTAGAAATATTTGTAGATTTTCTCTATTATTCGAAAATTGTTTGGACCATATCATTCATTAACTCTCGAAAAACTGTTGCAATTGGACCTTGATTTGTTTTGATCCATTTGGCAATAATACCATCTTTTGTAATCATATTTAAAACTTTATTTGCAAGACCATGTTTTTGTTTAAATTCATTTTGAATACGTCGACGTTCTCGTTCACGTTGTGCTTGTTTATATAAACGATATGCTAATATTGTTGATGTTATTAAGATAATAAGTGAAAGCAAAGTAGTAACTATATGAAACCAATATTGATTACAAAATGATAAATTATGATTACGACTTCGTCTTTTTCTAATCTCATCATATGAAGATACTGTTGAAATGATACTTGTATCACTCATTTCTTTACATTTCTTTAATGAAGAACAAAAACTAGAATTTGATTTTCTTTTTTAAGTGAACACAATCAATGTAACTAAGGAAACTTAATAAAATATTTGTATATA
>JAJEKB010021892.1:0-16228 GCA_022393335.1 Macrotrachela quadricornifera | reverse complement strand
ATTGTACTTAATCGATGAGCAATTACAATAGTTGTTCGACCTTCTTTTACTTTATCTAATGCATCTTGAACAATACGTTCACTTTGATTATCTATTATATTATATATTCATATCCTAGATTTATTAAACACAAAAAAAAATAAAATAACAAACCAAGTGCACTTGTTGCTTCATCTAAAAGAAGAATCTTTGGATTTGAAATTAATGCTCGAGCAATAGCCACTAAAATTAACAGTTCACATTCAAATCAATTCATATTTTATGATTATTATTATTATTACCTCGTTGTTTTTGACCACCACTTAATTTATCACCTGATGATGTTTTATAATTCTATAGATTAGAAATATATTTTTTATTTATAAAAGAATATTAATGAGAATGTAAATGATACTTCTGGAAGTGCCATAATAAAACTATGTGCATTTGCCATTTTAGCAGCATTTTGAACTTCTTCATCAGTTGCATTTGGTTTTCCAAATCGAATATTATCTTCAATTGATCCAGTAAAAAGAACAGGTTCTTGACTAACAATTCCAATATGTGAACGAAGCCAAGCAACATTTAATGTTTTTATATCTTTTCCATCAAGTAAAACTTGTCCTTCTTCTGGATCATAGAATCGTTGAATCAATTGAATTGTTGTACTTTCTATAAATGAAATAAAATAAGAATATTAATATAGAATATAAAACTTACTTCCACATCCTGATGCTCCAACTAGAGCAACAGTTTTACCAGATGGAATTTTCATACTAATATTTCTCAGAATCTAAAGAACCAATTTTTATTAAATAATAATAAAAATAAATTTTATTTTTCCTAACTGGTGTTTCTTGTCGAGCTGGATATGTAAATGTTACACCTTGAAGTTCAATATCACCAACAATAGTTGATGGAGTATCACCATCATCTCTAAATGCATCTATTTTCGATATCTAATAAAAAAAAACAGAATTTTTTTTAATGTATACAAATAAATATATAATAAAAAATTTACTCTTGATATAATATCGAATACATAACCACCACTACCAGATGCTTCAGCAAATGCTTGAATATTTGGTACTATTTGAGAAATACTAAATGTTGATTGTAAACATGAAACAAAAACCTAATAATTATGTAATAAATATTTGATATTATCTTTTATTTTATAGTTTTACATACAACAATCACAGTTCCTGCATTATAATTTTCACATTCAGTTCGAGCAAGATATGGTCCATCTAAATTCAAATATATATTTAATTATTAAACTAAATTTTTGAAATTCTTACACCAAAATGTAACTGTAAATGAAACATAAATTGCTACATTAGCAACTGCTTGACATATACCCATATAAAGACCTTTCTTTATTCCAATTTGTTTTGCTTCAAGTAAACTTTCTGAAAATCTAAATAATTAAAAATAAAAATTATTTATTTTTATTCTTATTTTTTATTTTTAAACCTTTTTTCTTCTTTCGCTTGTCCACTAAATGCTGTTACTGTTCTTATTGAACTAAGAACTTCTTGTGCAATAGCACTCGCTTTAGAAAATGCTGCTACTTCTTTTCTTGTATATTTTATAATAATCTATATGAACAAATAATAAATTCAAAGATTTTAATTTTATTTTTCATGTATCAACAAACTCGCATAGTTATATTAAATGCTAAAACAGTCAATGGACTAAGTGCAATAAATACTAATGCTAATTTCCATCCTTAAAAAAAAATACAAAATGAATTCTATTTAATATATATATTTGTTTTTAATTTACCTCTAACAAAAGCAAATATAAGACCACCAAATAATCGACAGATTAAACTAATAAAATCAGCTTTTTTATCACCTAAACCATCACGAATTTTATCTATATAATATATAAAAGAATGAATATATGAATATTTAACAAAATATAAATAATTTATCGTTTTTACCCAAATCTGCTACTAAACGACTACTAAGTTCTCCTGCATTTAATTTATCAAACCAACCCAGTTCTTGTTTCATAATTGAACGAAATAATTGAAATCTCATTCGTCGAACTTGACGTTCAGCTGCAATCATCTATATATATATATATATATATATATATATTTTAAATAATCTATTTCTTTTTTCATACCCATAATGAATAACCAATCCAATAACAAATTATACTTGCAGTACCTAATATTGCATACCATTTAATTATTCCTCGAAGAGAGGATATTATATCGGAAGATGAATCTAACGTTGGTGGAATACTAGTTATTAAAAAAAAAGTAAAAATATAAAACAAAAGAATTTCTTTTAAATATAATCTAACCATTTTGGATTAATATTAATAATAGACATATTAATTGTTGCATTAGTTAAACCTTGAATATCAACAAGTGATTTTGCAACATCTATATTATATTTAATAAAATTAAAAAACAATATCATTTATTTAAAATTAAAAAAATTCTACCTTGATATACTAACATCATTAATGGAAATACAATACTAAAAGTAAAAAAAATTTTATATGATATCATAAATCAATTAGAATACTTACCCAGTACCTATACAAGCTATACTACCAATAAACATAAAAAGTACATCAAGTTTATCAGCAAATTTATACTAAAATAGATTTAATCAATTAATAAAAACAAAACAAAAAAGAGAAAATTATATATTAATATACAATTTCAAATAATTTTAATTTTCGACCAGGAGGTTGTTTATTACCAGGTTTCTTTCTAAATTATTTTATTATAAATAATAATTATTAAATATCATTTTTAATGAAAAATAATCTTACGAAATTTGTTTCTCTTGTCCTTCATCTTTAGATTCATTTTTAATAAAATCAACAGTATTATTCTCATAATTTTCATTTAAATTATTTTCAATAAATAGTTGTTTTTTTAATTCAACATCATCATGGTTTGCCGAATCAACTGATCTAAATCAATATTTTCTTTTAAAAACAATATAAAATTAATAATATAAGAAAAACACCTTTTTCGATTTATAAACTTTTTTTTTAATCTGCCCATTGAATTTTATTTTATTAATTAGATATCAAATTGACAGAAAACAGCTGATCATTTTTTTTTAATAAAAAATTATTGGTTATATAACAAGCAAGCAAAAGAAGCACGTGGGATAATTTAACATTTACTTATAATAGAAAATAAAAAATAATCCGTTTTTAATTCGATCAAAGAAAAGATATTAGTTTTTATTTTAACAATAAAAAAGAAATAATATTTCATTTTTTTCTATTCTATCAACAGAGGACGCTATTAATTACTAATATACTTACTGTTGATTATTATTTAAGGGTATTACTGATTTAGTTGAATCGTTTCTTGTATGAGCAGATGGATGTGTTTGATCATTATTATTAGTATCATCATGATCAATTGTCCAACTATCTTTTTTCCATTTAGTAATAAATGACATAATTCATATAAAATAAGAATTTAATTTAATGAATTTATATCTAAATTGATTGAATATATATAAATGATAAATACAACCACAAATTTTCTTTTGTCGTTTTTAATATTACCTGCGAAAATAAAGAATGACAACAAAAAAACAAAACGTTTTATATTTTGTATTCAGCCTTGTTGAATAACAGATAAGAATAATAATAAAAAAGGACTGCAGTAAACTTCATTATATACATTACGCTGTATCAGTATTCGAAAGGTGCGTTTTCGTACGACATACGTTCTATCATGACCTAAACTTTATTTAAATACAATAAGACATTACATCAGACGAACAATGAAAAGAAAAAAAAATTGATTATATAAAATTTTAAATTATTGAACAATAAATTGAAAATTTAGTTCTTTTTTGAAGTTTCTGGACGTTCTTGTGCTAAATTTAATTTATAATAAATTCCATGTTGTTGAAGTAATTGATCATGTTGACCACTTTCTTTTATTTCACCACGATCAACAACACAAATTTTTTCAGAATTTCGAATTGCTGATAAACGATGAGCTATAGTCAATAAAGAAAAACAAGGTATAGATTTATCTGATCAGTTATTAACGTACTAAACATGTCTCAGACGGTTCAACAAGCAGTATCAAAAGGTAGTGTTTGAGATGATATTTGGAATGTTAACAATAAACACTTATTTGATTTACAAAGAAAATTATGACATAGGTCTTATGACAATGTTACAATTTCTGGGAACTCGTGTGCAATCTTGACATCTTGATGTGTTACTCGAGAATCTAAAACATGATCCGAGAAAAGATTCAACAAGCTAAATGAAGCGCAAACTCGCAGATCACAGGCTTGAAGAAATAAAAGGATCTGTACGAAATGTTCAAAGATGCTGTGCTGGTTGCTATGAGAAAATCAGACAATAGCAATCGAGAGAAGCTAACCATTGCTCAGCAACAAAAAAATAGAAAATTTCTGCTCTGATTGTAATGAATTTTTTTGTCTTGATTGTTTTAGTCAGAAACATTGCACTATGCATTAAATGATGCAAAGGATAGCGAACGCAGAGAAAATATCTCATGATGTATAATCTCATGCACAATTAAAAAAAAGAATAGAAAGTGTTTTCTACTAAGTTTTTGATAAAAGTCTAGTGGGATCTATTGGTAAATCCCGTCGCCGTGAAAGGGTTTAAAAATTTCTAGAGCTACTGGCGTTAACTCGTATGACCAAGCAATCTAAAACGTTTTCTTACTATATACTTGCCAATAATACATGTTTATCTTGTTTCACCATGTTAATAATCCTATTGTAGTTTGTTTTTTTGTACTGATTTAGTTTTAAAGGGCATATTTAACCGAACGAACTTTTCTGTTGTCTTGAATTCTGATCGATAAGCACAAATTATGACAAATTCCTGATTTCTGGCTGATTTTTGAATAATCAAAGTAAATCTCTGATTTCTACTCTCCTGTTTAGTTCGAACCAAGATGTATATTAGTTACTATTTTCAATTTATCATGTCCCACTCATTTCTACAATAATAGAGTTGACAAAGACACTTAATAGTAGTTATAATATTCCTAGTTTTGAAATTTAAATCATTTTTACACGCGGAACTGAAAATTAATACCAATTTATAATTTGTCACCCCATGAAAAAATCACGAGTTTTACAAAACCTGTTGCATCTTCTGATAGTCACTTTTGAGAGATTTCTTTTTCATTCTATATTTTATCAAATCATCAGAATCTAGATAAATATTGGTTTTTACATAAACGACTTTACTATCTCTTCTATATCATATTTCACAATATCTCTTGGAAGGGACAGTCGACTTTTAACGATTACAATATAACAGAATTATTTGAATATCGAACTTAACAAAGTATTTCCAACGAAAATTGTGTGTTAGAATTTGTAATGATAACTATAGATTTAACATAACATTTTTCCTTATTTTCTATTAACAAGGTATATATGACAGAACAGGTAAATATTTATTATTAAGATTCATAATATCACAATAAAACTTTATATTCACACTAGATTATTATATAGCAATAAATATGTATATCTAGAGACAGTTCAATAAAAAAAAATGATAAATAATGAACTAATACTAATTAATAACAAGAAATATTTTGTCTAATAAAACCATTATTGTTTATAAGTACATATTTTTTACAATTAAGTCGTTCGCTTCTGTGCTAAAATTAATTTAGCATAAATTCCATTTTTTTCTAGAAGTTCCTCATGTGTACCCTAAATAAATAATATAACAAATTACACAATTAGCTCATGAGATAATTAAATAATCACACTTACTTCTTCTTTCATTTTGCCTCGATCGACAACAGCAATCTTTTCTGAATTGTGAATTGTTGATAAACGATGAGCAATAGTTAAACATGTTCGACCAGATCTTGCATTATCTAATGTTGATTGAACAACTTTTTCACTTTTATTATCTAATGCTGATGTTGCTTCATCAAGAAGAAGAATTTTTGGATTACGTATTAAAGCTCGAGCAATAGCAACTATAACAAATATTCATTATTATTATATCATTTATTAATTTGACTTACTTCGTTGTTTTTGTCCTCCTGATAGTTGACTACCTTTTGATCCACATAATGTATCATAACCTTTTGGTAATGAAATAATTAATTCATGAATATTAGCCATTCGTGCTGCATTTTCAATTTCATTTTGTGTTACTTCTCGACTATTATCACCATAAGCAATATTATCACGAATAGAAATATTAAAAAGGATTGGTTCTTGTTGAACAAGACCCATTAATGATCTAAGCCATCGAATATTAAGAATTTTTATATCATGTCCATCAAGTAAAACTTTTCCTTTCAATGGATCATAAAATCTTTGTAATAAAGCAATTGTTGTTGATTTTCCACTTCCTGATGGACCAACAAGTGCTGTTGTACTACCAGATGAACATGTTAATGAAAGATTTCTCAGAATACGAAGAGTAGGACGACTTGGATATCGAAAACGAACACTATGAAATTCAATATTTCCTATAACTTCATTCTAAACATTAAAAATAAAATAATTATTATATAAACAAAGATATTTAAATGAATACATTACCAAAATAATGCCTGAATTATCAGAAGGATCAATTTCTGATTGTCGTTTATTAAGTTGTATAATTCGTAATGCTGCTGTTTTCGCTTTAACATAATCAGGCATCATAGCCATAGAAGATGCTATAGTCAACATTGCATATGTGATTGCTGAGAAAAGTCTACAAGTAATAATTTGCATATAGAAAAGCATATTAAGTATTAAATACTCAACCGAAATACATGATCATATTTCATTTCACGATCATATACAAGCTTAGCACCATATGAAAAACTTATTGTATGAAGGAAATATAATATTGAATTGGCAATTCCCGCACCTATTGCAAATTGATGTAAACGACACATTTGTTTTCTAAACGCAAAAATCATTTATAAAATGAGTCTCGTAGAAAAAAAATGTAATAAAGTATTTATACTTGAATTCTTGATTAAACGCATGCTCATAAAGATCAATAAAATGTTTTTCTTGACGCAGAGCAATAACAGTGCGAATATTTTCAATAGCTTGTATTGCATACTAAACAATATTTAATCATTAATGACACCAACAATACATTTATAATGTCTTATATATATACCTGTCCACCTTGTTCAACAAATGAAGCTTGATCTTTGTTTTGTACTATAGTAACACCTTTTTTCTTTTGACATTTGGCTGATATCATAATCAAAGGTGTCAAACAAATCGCAGCAAGTGTCAATTTCCAACTGACTAAAAATCCGATAATAAGTGCAATGATGACACCACTTAATGATTGACAAAAAAGGCCAATACGAATACCACCTAGTCCCTAAAAGTAGTATAGAATATTAAGTGAAGCTAAATTTTATTTCTTGTGATATGTTCATTGAGTAATTCCATAATTATAAAAGTTTGTTTTTATTTAAAAATATTAAAATACTATTTAACTTTTCAAAATCAATCATGTATTATATAAAATTGAATATTAACGCTTTACGTGTTCAACTTTGAAATGAGTTAGAAAGTGTTCATCAGTTATCAGAATAATATCTATTCTATTGTTATTTATCTACTCTTGATCGTCTAAATTATCTATTTCTCTTTTACATAACATCTAAGTTTGACTTTGTTATTCATGTTCTCTATAAATACCTTCAATGCTGATGCATCTGATGAAAGACGAGTAATAAGAGATCCAATAGAATTTGTTTCTTCATCAAAATAAGATATTTCTTGTCGAAGTAAAGCAGAAAATGATAATTTTCGCATACGCATAGTTAATGCTTCACCAGATTGAGCAAATCCAACACTACTAAGAAACTGAAGTAAACCTCGAACAAGTCCAACACCAAAAATTAACAATGAATAAATACATGTTAAACGTTTTTGCTCATTAAGATTTGGTTCAGCAAATAGACCATATATTTGAGCACAAAAAACTGCAGCTAGTGGTTGTGTAACACCAACCAAACCCGAAGAAATCACACCCAATAAAATCCATCGCCATTCTGCAGCATTCAACTTTAATATTTTATATATAAATGGTGTATGACAAATATCTTTTATCTTTCTACGATCAGAAAATTTTTTATCACAAAATTCAGGATCATAATCGTCGACTGAAACACTAGATTGTTTTGACAAGCTATGTTGATCTAGAATCAATATGGCAATCAATTTTATAACTAAGATAATAAAATACCTACATGATCTTTGTCGAACAAATTCTTTTTCCACTTCATCATCTTCTTCATCAATATCCGAATCAGTTTCTTTGGTCTTCTCTTCGTCACTTTGACTTGTAACTAATTCATAATAAAGACCTTTGAGTTTCATCAAAGAATTATGAGTTCCATGTTCGACTACTTGTCCACGTTCGAATGCAATTATTAAATCAGCATTTCGTATTGTACTTAATCGATGAGCAATTACAATAGTTGTCCGACCTTCTTTTACTTTATCTAATGCATCTTGAACAATACGTTCACTTTGATTATCTATTATATTATATATTCATATCCTAAATTCATTAAACACAAAAAAAAACAAAATAACAAACCAAGTGCACTTGTTGCTTCATCTAAAAGAAGAATCTTTGGATTGGAAATCAATGCTCGAGCAATAGCCACTAAAATTAACAATTCACATTCAAATCAATTCATATTTCATTGTTATTATTATTATTACCTCGTTGTTTTTGACCACCACTTAATTTATCACCTGATGATGTTTTATAATTCTATAGATTAGAAATATATTTATTATTTATAAAAGAATATTAATGAGAATGTAAATGATACTTCTGGAAGTGCCATAATAAAACTATGTGCATTTGCCATTTTAGCAGCATTTTGAACTTCTTCATCAGTTGCACTTGGTTTTCCAAATCGAATATTATCTTCAATTGATCCAGTAAAAAGAACAGGTTCTTGACTAACAATTCCAATATGTGAACGAAGCCAAGCAACATTTAATGTTTTTATATCTTTTCCATCAAGTAAAACTTGTCCTTCATCTGGATCATAGAATCGTTGAATTAATTGAATTGTTGTACTTTCTATGAACAAAATAAAAATAAGAATATTAATATAGAATATAAAAACTTACTTCCACATCCTGATGCTCCAACTAAAGCAACAGTTTTACCAGATGGAATTTTTAATGATAATTTATTGAGAGTCTAAACATAAGAGATATATTGATTAACGGAACGCTATTGAAGGAAAAATAGATCATACAGGTGCTTCTTGTCGTGTAGGATAAGTGAAAGTAACATTATTAAATTCAATATCACCAATAATCTTTTCTGGTTTATCACCTTCATCACTCGATGCATCAATTTTTGTTTTCTTATAAATAAAACAAGCATATTAATATAATATATTTAAAAACATATAAATGTTCGCTTACGCGTTTTATGATTTCAAATACATAAGTTCCACTACTTGATGCTTCAGCAAAATTTTGAATATTTGGAACAAAATCAGCCGTACAAAGTGTTGCAGTCTAAAGCATATAGTAATAGATACAACTATTTTATTTAGTTTCGAAGAAATAAATTACATACCAAACAGGAAAAGAAAACCTTGACAGATTTAAAATCAAATCAAATAATATTATGTAAAAATCATACATACGTAATCTACTTACCGCCATCATTGTACCAGGTGTGTAATTTATACAATCTGTGTGAACGAGTTGTGGACCATACCTACGAATATCAATCAATATAAATCAAAATCAAGAAAGATAATAATGAATCTCTGTACCAAAATACTATTGCAGTCGCTGTAAAAGTGAAGATTTGTGCAGAAAGTAGACATAATCCCAAATATACACCCTTTTTAATTCCAATTTGTTTTGCTTCAATCAAATTCTTGACAAATCTAAATAAAATAAAAGTGAAATTACAAATAATAATTGACAGAAAATATTTGATTACCTTTCTTCTTCTTTTTCTTGACCATGAAATGCAGTAATTGTTCGAATGTTTTGTAATACTTCTTGAGCAATTGACGATGCTGATGAAAAAGCTTGAACTTCTTTAATTGTATATTTAATAATAATCTAAACAGAAAATTTTATTGATAATGAAAATTTTTAGATTCTTGTATGTGTAATCTTACCTTAATCGATAAGTTTAACGTGTAGACAACGAAAGGAGATAAGGATAAAAATACAAGTGCTAATTTCCATCCCATAATGAGTGCATAAATAATTGAACCTATTGTTTTAGCAAAAAGTGCGATAAATTCAGGTACTTTGTCACTAAAACAAATATTTTATAACACATATGAATTATATTCAATAAATCAAAATACCTCATGCCATCTTTGATTCTATCTGAAAACCAAAAAAATAAAGAATATGAGTGATTTCCAACATAGTGATACTGTTGCTGAAAAACTTTTGATCCTCTCATTATGTTATTACATGTTAGGAGATGGCAGACATACAATTTACTCGGTTGTTACTAATAAGATGTTAGAGATACAAATATTATTGATAAGAATTATAATTCGTGAGGTAATTAATCAAAAATATATCAACACATTATCGAATTTTTTTTGGATTTTCTCTTCACGGGAACGTTTAATTTTTGATTTACAATTTCAAGACAGGTAGTTCGCATAAATTTGAAGAAAGGAGCAAAGCTTGGTTTAAAAGGATCGAGACATGACGGTGTTATAAACAAAATAAAAATAAAAATTTTCCAAGATATTTCGTATGAAAATTATAATTGTTGAATTTGTTATCACAGTTTCTCATAAGAATTACAATACAAGGAAAGGCTTTTTTTCTTAAAAGATAACGCTTTAATTTCTCTATTATTTGAGATTATTTCGACCTTTTTAATATAGCTAATATTTACAAGTAATGGAACATCTAAGGATCCAATTGAATAGTAAACTTGATAACTACATTAGTGATCATATTATGTCAATAGTTTTTTTCAAACAAACTACAATAATCCTATTCGAAATTATTATATAAGGCGATCCAAAAAGAGTTTATTCTTTAACAATTTTTCAAAACTCTTATATTCTATAGCCAATAAAACTGACATTATTTGTACGTTTTTTTTATAAATATATATTAAAAGAAATATTTAAAAAATAATTTAACAAGACAAACGATTTCGAAATCTAAAGTATCCAAGAAGGAGTATACAATAATTTTGACAAGTTAAGAAAAGACTAATATTTGGTATTTCAATGAAAATTTATAATTTTAAATACTCCTACTACAACTTATCTATATAGAAAGAAAATTTTCAGAACGACGCATATTATATGTATTTCTGAAACATTAGTATATTTACTTACCTAAATCATCAATAAGTCGACTACTTAATTCGCCTCCGGTATGCACATCAAACCAAGCAATTTCTTGATGTAAAATATTTTGAAATAGTGCATAACTATATGTGAATTCTTCGTAAGAAAAAACAAACGATTCTTCATTACAAATATTAACATACCGAATACGTCGAATTTGTCTTTCAGCAGAACTCATCCAACATGACCAAGCTATCCAACCCAAGAATACCGATACAAAAGCAAAGATAGGAAAGTATATCGTGAGACTTTGTATAGCATGATACTCTGATTCAATACTATGGGTCTGTGATGATATAAAACTATACAAAAACAACAACGAAGAGTACTGTATAATTGAACAGCTAAACAATAAGCAGATACACGTACCATTTACTGAAATTTGTCATATTGAAATTCATATTAGTAATATTATTTTGTAATTTGCCCATTTCAGCGAAATGATCAATCGCTCTTCTATATACAATAAGCATTATTGGATAACAAGCTGAAAAAGAAAGATGGAAGTTATTGGCTAAATTTTATTTTCTTGTAAGTTATATACCTCCAACACTTATTGCTAAAAAGAACAAAAGTAAATATTATTTAAAAGTGGAATTATTAATAATTTTACGTACCAGCAAGTGTTCCAATAATCATTAATAATATATCCCATCTATCAGCAAATGTATAAATTTCAAATAGACTTGAAAAACGAATGTTAGATTTATCTGTTTGTTTTTTTGATTTCCAAAAAAAACTGTTAGAAAAAAATAGATTTTAATATGTCCTAATAAATTAAAATATTACTAACGGGAATGTTGAGAAAAAATCAGGCTTTTTAAGAGTAACAATTACAGATGACATTCGTGCAAGTGATCCTGGTCCAGAATCAAAATTAACATCTAGTTCTTGTTTAACCTCAAAACTATTTAGTGTATTCTTAACATGTTTATCAAGTATATTATCTGTTGAATCAGTTTTAGGTATATCATGATTATTTGGATGAATATCATGTTTGGATTTAGTCAAAATTGGAATATTATCTGCATCAAATCTATAAAAATTAATTTCAAAATTAGAAACTTTTTTTTTTGTTTATAAAAAATTTTAACATACTTTTCAAGATCATCATTTGTCTTTTCTTTATCATTTTGATAACTAGTAGCAGATGAATTTGATAATGATGTTGATGAAATAACAATATTTTCTTGCAATAAATTTTCTGAGTCGATTGAGAGTTGAATTGGTATAATTCTTAAATTTGAAGGTGATGATGATGCATGTAATGTAGAAACTGGTAGAATATGCGAGATATCTTGGGATGATAATGGTAAATTAGATGACGGTGGTATTGAACTAATTAAGTTCGCTACGATATCTTCAATATCGTTGGTATCATTCGTTTCTTTTTCAAATGAATGATTCAACATATTATTTCGACGTTTTAATTGTTTTTTTTAATTAATTAGTACAGAATAAATGATTAACTTGTTGGTATATAAAATACAAATAATGAACAATCAAAAGAGACATATTATGATATATGAAAGAATAATCATACTATCCGATATATACGTTTATAATGTATGATGGTCACGCTTTATTTTCATCTGTTTATTTAATGACTTTTACCAATATTGACCTAGATGATGAATATTTCTTTCTTTCCTTCGCCTGATCGTTATATTATCATACGCGCGTGGACGAAATAGGCATGCTAGAATGAGAACAAATAGTTGTGAACATATCGAACAGAGTAAAAGTTATTTCTTGAAAGAGAAAAAAGTTTTTATATGAAGCTTAAAAGAGTATATGATAAAAGATTTTTGGAAAGGTCTCATGAAATGCAGTAGGATTTGAGGATTATCTTATCTTAGGAAAAGTTCTTCTCTTTTACTCGTAAAAAAATACAAGAATTCTCTTCTAATGCAATATAAATTACAAGTCCTTTATAACAACAATAAATAAAAAGATTTCATATTCTCCTCGTTGATTTTTATTCTTTAATATAAATATCACTATCTGTTATTCTTTTTTCTTGTTATATATCTCTCAGAATTTTTAAAAATCATTATGTAATCTTTTGTATGTTTCTAAATCATTTGAAAGATTTTAGTAATTCTCAATCATAATCATTGATTTCATAATTAGTTTTGCCTATATTTTGCTTCGAATCAGGTTTTAGGATAGTTGTTTTAGACGTTTTTTGTATAGGGAAAAATCTATAATTAAATAGCAAATTACAATGAAGTCTAGTAAATTCAACCATAAGAAGTTAAAGATACGATGAAACCGAACAAATTATGCAAATAGATCAAATGTACCTCTTATAAAATTAAGAGAGATCATTCTATTGTGGTTGATTGATATTAATTGTTAACTTAACTAGATGAGAAAAAGAGAATATGTTTTGTTTGACTATTCTTTCTACTATTTTCTACTTAGTATTAATCATTATTCATATTAATCGAAAAGAAATTTTGAATCAACTATATAGATAACTATGAACTAGACGAAGAAAATTCTATATTTGTCGTTCTAGTGAAAAAAGAAATAAAATTACCATGTATGTATGATATTAATTATCTTAATCATAAATAAATAAATCGGTATATCATTATATATTTATATAGAGGATCAATTATCATATCATATTAATCACTGAATAACAAATAACCTTCGGCAAACTTAATTATGAGAGCAATCATCCATGTCAAAGGTCAATATATCACAAAACACAAATGACTTTTTATATAGATATTACTCATCAACTATTCACTGAAATTAGATGAACAATGGCTAGACCAACTAGCTAAAGAGAAAGCTAAGATATTATCATTCTGTTCTATTTCACTTTTAATATTGCTCGACTATACCATACAAATCTATAATAATAAAATAAAACACAATCGAATACATTATTAACAGAAACCAATAGAATTCATAGTAGTGGACCCATTTTATGTACAATTTTCGGATATAAATTATCAAATGTTCTTATTTCATTCATGATATCATTCGATCAGCTATAGATACTCAAAGAATCGGTAAAATATTAATTTATGAATTTTGTATTCTGTAATGAAATTATTCTGAGATGAACGATGGCATAGATATCTCTACTATGACTAGGCCAAACAAAGTGAATAGATTTTTTACCAATGCTAAAAATAATAAAGACAAAACATTTTCAAATAATATTAATGGTTTCAAGAAAAAAAGATTTCTTTTTACATATAGGAGAAGAACAATGTGTGATGAATAAGACTCATTTTATCAAGATGATACATAAATTCAGTTGTACTTCTTTTTTTCGCTCTTCTTTATCAAGCTTTTTCTGTGTAATTGTCACTTTATCATCAGATAATTCATTTCAAAAAGACTTATTACCTACTCACAATATTCTGCCTAATATCCACTACCATTTTAAGACAAAAGTTTTTTGTTCTTTTCCTACATATCTTTGCATTTAGATAGGCATGTATTCACAATAAGGTCTATTCAGTGAATATAGGATAGGAAATAAAGAATAGACGAAAATAACTTATGGCGAAAAAACATAACAAGAATGTAGATAGAGACGATAAATGAATAGAACCAATAACGTAGGAAAGAAACACTTCTATCGCACGAACTATCGGCATGGACTAGCAAAACAAAAGAAAGACAAATAAAAAGAGAAAAAAAGTATATACGAATGGACAATATTTACTATTGGAAAGTTTATTTGATTATTTATATTTTATTTGAGAAAACGACTTCTGTTCATTATATATAGTTTGAGTTCTATATATCAAAAAAATAGAAGATTTTTATTAAAGCTAATAGTAATTCTTCCAAAAAAAAAAGATTCTCTCTAATTGTATCTAACATTGATAAAAATGTTTGATAAAGAACTAATGCAAGACACATATTCCTGCGTATTTCGTCATAACTATTGAAGAAGATTGCGAAAATAAATTAATAACACGTTTTTCTTACAACTAAATATAGTCTATTAACTTTTTATAGTAACGTGCATATTGAAATAGTATTGGATCAATTACATCCAGCACTTGCATCAGATGGTAGACATGTGACACGAGCTCCGGCTGAATTTGTTTCATAATCGAAAGAACCCATTTCTTGTCGAAGCATTGCTGAAAATATTAATTTTCTCATACGCATAGTTAACTCTTCACCTGATTTAGCAAATCCAACACTAATAAGGAGTTGATTTACTGCTCCAGCAAAATTAATAAGAAGAATACCTGCCGAATAAATATTTGATAAACGTTCTTAATCTTTACAGTTTGGTTCAACAAATAAACCATAGATTAGAGACAAAAATATTGCAAAAAACAGGATGAATAGTACCATAAATAAGAGAACAAAAATTCAGCCAAGAAGGATCCAATACCATTCTAGTGCATTCAATTTTAATATTTTTGATGCAAATGGAGTATGAAAACGTTTCTTATTTTTCTTGCAAGAATCATCAACTCCTGTCACCTCATCCTTATCATTAGCTGAGATGGTGAAACGTCTTGACTTGGTACGTGTACCTAGAATGAATAGTACATTCAGTTTCTTAAATGATAATACAAGATATATTTACCTGATCTTTGTCGAATACATTCTTGTTCCTCTTCGTCATCTTCGTCATCTTCTTCATCAATATCCGAGTCGGTTTCTTTGGTCTTCTCTTCGTCACCTTGAGTTGTAACTAATTCATAATAAAGACCTTTAAGTTTCATCAAAGAATTATGAGTTCCATATTCGACTACCTGTCCACGTTCAAATGCAATTATTAAATCAGCATTTCGTATTGTACTTAATCGATGAGCAATTACAATAGTTGTTCGACCTTCTTTTACTTTATCTAATGCATCTTGAACAATACGTTCACTTTGATTATCTATTATA
>JAJEKB010021890.1:0-38059 GCA_022393335.1 Macrotrachela quadricornifera | reverse complement strand
ATAATTGATTTTCTTTCCTATTTACATCCACGTCGTTCAGGTGGTTTACTTTATACAAACTTACGAACATTACTTCATTTTAATACTCGAGATTTTTTTAATTTATTAACAATGGCATTTGATAATGAAGAATTTTTAAATGATGTTGATATAGTAAAACGACGTGCATTTTGTGATATATTACTTCGTGTCATGGTTGATGATGTACAATTTTCATCTCATCAAATAAGTATATTATTTAATTTTTTATCAAAACAATTAGCTAAAGCTGGTCAACAACATATATTTGTTCAAGGAATGTTATTTGAACAGGTAAAATATTTCTATTTTCTTCTTTTTTTTTTTATTCATATAATGAATTTGATTTAAGTGATAATTTTGATGAAGTGTTTTCATTAGGTAAATTATCTTCAAAACCTCGATATCGATTAGGACCTAAATATAAAATACACATATTTTCCTGTTGATTATTTGTATCATTAATATTATCATATTGTTTTTCATAATATATTTCATTTGAATTTGGTAAATGAATATATTGTTGATATTCATTTGAAGATAATGGAATATCTGTTTTAAGATTATTATTTATAGATTCATTATTTAATGTTTGAAAAATTTTATTTTCATCATTAGAAATAATTGATTGTGATATTATTCTTCCATTATATTGATTAATTTCTTCACTAATAGATTGATTTGATAATTGTTGATGATCATTTTCTATACTTTGATTTGATTTATTCCAAATATAAGAACTTGGTTGAGTTGAAGTTATTGATTTAATATTCGAATCATTATCAAAATTAGCTAATTACAAAAAACAAAAAAAATAATTTTAATATAAAATAAAAATAAATAAAAGAGAAAACAAACATTGATCAATTGTTTTTAAAAATTCAGCTTGACCTTGTTCATCTAAAAATTTTATTAAAAACAAAAATATTTCTTTGTTATTATTTACTTGTTATTGCTAAAATTAATTTTGATTCATTTGATATTGTTTGATTATTATCAAGAATAATTAAATATTGTTCTTGTTTAGTTTCATTTAATGTTTCAAATATTTTATGTATAGATTTTGAATCAAAGAAAAAGATATTATTTATATTATTTAATTTCTTTCGAAAGATTTCTTTATATTCTTGATTATTATTAAGAATTTCTTTATTATCTATTGTTAAATCTATATTAGATGATAAAACTTGTGTTGCTGTACGTTGCCATATTGGATGAAAAAGATTAGTTTTATTAAATGCCATAATTGTTGGTATTGTTTGAATATGATAATATTCAATTAATTCTAATGATTGTTCAACATCAATTTCATATAAAATAATACGATCATTATTGATTTTTGCCCATTGACGAAGGCCAGGAATTGTTCGTTTTGAATATGGACAATAATTACCATAAAAAAGTATAATTGATAATGATTTATCATTTTGTTGAACAAGTTTTTCAAATTCATTAAATGTTTTTATTGAATAAATATTATCGATAGAAGATATATTATCAATATTAGAATTTGATAATAAATTAGATGAAAATTTTATTTGTGATTCTAAAGGAGGTATTAGTTCAGTTTTAGTTTCAGGTATAGGATTATCAATTGAATGTTGTTGAATAGGATTTTCATTGAGTATTTTTGATGTAATATCATTTGTTTCATTAAGACTTTTAATTGATATAATTTTCTTCTCTTTCTAGAAAAAGTCATAATAATAATAATAATAATTTACTTAAATATTATTCTTTAATAACATACATTATTTACTGAATTTTTCTTTTTTATTTCTTGAGTTTTTTTTACAATATGAGTCTTACTCTTTGTATTTTTATTTTCTTTTCCACAACAACCCATAAAAATTTATTCGTTTTAAAATATTATATTTAACCATTAAATAATAATAAAATCAATCGCATTCCTTCTTAAATCAGAAGATAATGAATACAAACAAATAAAAAACACAACAACAAAAAAAGAAACAATAATAATAATAGAATAAATTTAAAACGCGCATTAATATTTTCCTTTTTGAATTTTAGGTTCTTGAATATCTTTGTAAATCTGTTTTAACATCTACAAATAATAGTGATGATAGTAAAGATGAACGTGAACAATCATTACTTGATGTTATACAAGCAGCTGGTTTACAAGCATTTGATCTTAAACGTTTACTTAGTCTTGCAAGACAAGCACAATTTTGGCGTGTTTGTGAAATAATTTATGCTGAAACAAATGATTATGATCTTATACTTGAATCTTATTTAAATGATCCACGACGAAGATTATATTTATTTCGTTATACAAGAACAATATGGCCCGCACTTAATGAACGTGAACGTAGTAAAGTTCATGAGAAACTAATGGATCATTTTAATGAAATAATTGAAACAGATTCATTTAAAGCATTTAAATTGTTTTGTATTTTTTTTCAAATGGATTTAGGAAAAGTATTAAAATTAATTGGAAAAAATGAAACAGCACAATATGGAATTTTAAAGGTAAAATAAAACTATATGTAAAATTTTTTGTATGAATGCATAGATCGTTTATTATAAATTGATTTAACTATATAATGATTGATAGTAATATTTATTCAGTTGTTCGTACGAAGTAATTGTTCATCTAAATGTGAGAAACAATTCCACATAGCTATTGAAAAATGAGGAACATCAAATTGAGTATTTTGAATCAAATTAAATAGTTAAATATTGATACCATATTTTTCATAATTACTTAGTGAGGGCTCGTCTACCGTATCATCAAAAATTATAATATAATAAAGTACATACGAACAGTGCCCGATCTACCAAGGTAATGATTCAAACATCGTCTTTGCCCTTCGCAAATAGAATTAACAAATAAACCTTTTAACAAGTCTCTTTAATATATATTAGCATTAAGTAATTGAAAGTGAATGTCTGCGAAATATGTCAGTCTCGCTTAATAGAGTGCAACAACAATAAGTAAAAACATTTTCTTATGAATAATAGCAGCTAATGGAAAAAAAAAGACGTTAGTAATTGCTTCTATTCATTAATAAGTAATTTAAAAATACTTTCAAAAATATGTAGTGTATCAACAAAAGTTTGAAGTACATAAACACCATTACAACTTCGATTTAAAATAGGACAATATAGATATCTGTCTAGATATTTTAAGCATGTTTTTGTTTTTGGAGAAGATCTACCTTCTTCATTAAGGATCGTCGGAAAAATTTTGAGCATATATTAATAAAATTTGAATTTTTCTAGTTTTACAAATATATTCTTGAGTGTCAAATTTCGATATTATTTTAGTTTAAATATATTCTCAGATAACTAAATTTTAAAAAAAGAAGTTTAGAAAACATCAATGTCAGAAATAAGTGACAATAGATTAGTTATGACGCACATTTTATTAAGATTTGTACATAAAAATAAATTCTGTTAATATGAAATTTTCTAAATCTAATCATGATTTTGTTCATTATATCCTATAGCTCATTATTTTGTTCATTACTATCACAAATTCTTTTAGCTAATTGACCACTTGTGTTTAATAGTATGAATAATGAATCTTCACTTGATAATATTATTTCGAGAATCATACAAATTTTTTTAATCGTTTTTCAATATAAAAGTCATTAATATATTTCAATTATTTTCTTTTTCTAGAGTGCTTTTACATATACAGATGATACAAAATCTTCTTCTTCACCAATATTTCATATTGATCAATCACATTATACACATTATATTGATTTAGTTGCACGTAATGATCCAGGTCAATTATTATCATTTCTTAAGAATAAATCTGAATGTTATCGTGAACAAGATGTTCTTGATATAATAAAAAAATATCAATCACCATTATTAATACCTTCAATTGCTTATATATTAGAACGTCTTGGACAATATACAGAAACATTTGATCTTTTATTAGAATCAATGCAAGAATGGCAAACAATTGAACAATTATATCAAATGGCATTAGATTGTGTTCATTTTTGTCAACGTACAACTATTAAATTAAAAGATAAAAAAGAACGTGAAGATTTATGGTTAAAATTTCTTCAAAGAATTTTAGAAATATCATCAAAATCTTTTGATTATGAACAATCAGGTGCATTTCGTCGTATATATGGTGAAATATTAAATAGTATGATTGGTTATGTTACATTACCATCTATACTTGAACTTATAATGGGTACAGATGCTGTTGATATAACAAAAGGTATTAGAAAACGAGCTGATACTAATACTCGTAGTACATTTGAAATTCGTCAATTAATTCAATCAATGTTAGAAAATTGTTCATTTGAATTACGTTTACTTGAAACAACACGACGTTTATTACAACGTGATTTAAATGATGATATTCAACAAATGTGTACAATTATGAACCGTAGTGTACCAATACGTTTAAATCAATGTACATATTGTCAAAAATTACTTCAACAAAATCAACAAGATACTGATAAATCACAACAACAACAACAAAAAAATAAATTTATTATATTTGCTTGTCGACATGTTTTTCATTTACGTTGTTTAATGGAAATTCAAACAGATCAAACAAATAATAATTTTTGTCCACAATGTACAACAACTCCAACAACACCACAAGCAACAACAGCAACAACAACAACGACAAAAACAACATCAATCGTACGACCAGAATTAAGACGATTAACATCAATACATAATGAACAAAATGATAAACAAATTGCTTTAAATAATACTCAACAACAAGTTATTACAGCAATACTTGAAAGAAAACGTTTAAATATTCATCATTTAGATACAAATGATAATGATGAAAATATTCAAACATATATTAAACAACCATATTCATCATCAACATCATTACAATTACCAGACAAATGGCGACAATATCTTTCGTCATCAGAATGATTACAAAACATTATTACTAGTCAACATATATCTTGATTATGAAATGATTTTCCTTTTTTTTTTAAGTTAGAAAATAATATTCTTTTTCGATTCTATATCGATTTCTTCTGTTTTTTTTGCTACGGAATATCTTCATATTGCATTTATTCATCTATTTTATTTTTAATGATTAGTCTTTCACTAAAAATGCTTGTGATTCCTACTTATACTTTGTATATTTCTCTGATTTTATACTTATAATTTATTTAAATAAATTTCTTTTGTTCTGTTGTAATTTATTTTTAATCTTAGAATTTCAACCATAGGTACAGAAAGAAAGAAAACCAAAAGCACAATGTACAAATCGCCACAAACAAAAAAGAACATGGTGGAAGACGATTAAAAAAAAAACAAACTCTTATTTTATTCTTCATCTCCTGAACAGATAAATAAAACCGTGATCATTTATGAAAATATAGACTATAACATAAATGGAATGTGAACAAGATAATACCGTTAAAAAAGAAATGAGTAAATGCACAAAGGTCAATCTTTGACACAAGAGAAAAACAAAACAAATTTGATATTTATAAACCAAGACGTGCAAAAGCCATTTGTTTTCGAAGTTCGATTATTTTATTATAGCGACTTCGTGCTACGAAAACAAAAAACAATAAAAATCAATTAAATAAATTGATTTTTTTTCTTACTATCACTTTTCACAAGTCCTGATTGCACATGACGAATAAAAGTAAAAAAATCACAAACAGATGCAATCTATTGATAATAATACAAAACATTAATATTTATTAAAAAAATAAATATAAAAATTTATTTACTCGATTTCGAGATAAACGTGATATAGGATACCAGTCATTATTTTCACCTAAACGTACACGATAATTACATTGACAAAGGTCACCTGTTAACGAACAAATTCTAAAAATAAAAATTAATTAATTAGATAATTAATTAAAATCAATTATTTACTTCATATTTTCATCAATTGTTCTCATATGACACGTTTCCATTGTCACATCATTTTGTTCAATGGCTGTAAGAAGTTTTGTTGCAAGCTATTTAATTGGAAAAAAAAACGAATAATTTTATTTAATATATATTAATGTTTTTTCTTACATTGGCGTTAGGAAATGTTAAACATGGTAAAATATCTTCACTATATACTCGATGCATAAATGCAGATAAATCTCGTTCAATTGATGGTTTTTCTTCCCAACGAGCAAATTCTCGTAATAATATATTATCAACCTAGATAATTAAAATAAATCATAATATTTCTTTTTTTAAAAATTTAGATTAAAATAAAAATATTCATGCTATAGATAAGAGTTTTTAGTTTGCGCTTAATTAAAGCCTTCTTACCATAGGCCAATTTTCCTATTTATATATTATTATGAGAAAGATATATCATACCAATATATATAAATAAATATATGTATAACTTACAACATTATTATCAGTTTTAGCTGATATATCAATTGATGATAATGATTGTTGTAAATCTGATGATGAACGTTTATGAAGTTTTTCTCGTACCATTTGACGAATACTTGATGATTGTGGTTGCTCAGTTGATGATAATACAGATGCTATTGGTACAGAACGATTCGTAAATAGTGATGATCGACAATTATTTATTATTTCTTTTAATTCACTAACAGATTTTTTTAATTGTGTATTTTCAAGAACAAGTGCATCGATCTAAAGAAAAAACAATGTTTTTGTCAGAAAATCTAAAATGTTTTCTTTCTAATTTAACTGTTTGATTTGCTGTTTTAAGTTTTTGTTCAGCACTAGCTTGAGCATATTTAGCTTGTTCAACCATTGAATGTGCAGACTAAAGTAGAAGAAAAAAAAAGATTATTACAAATTTAAAAAATTTATTTATTTTGTCGAATAATAAAATTACTTCAAATAATGATGCAGTAAGATCTTCAATTTCTCGATCTGTGTTTTCACGTATTTCATAAGCACGTCGTATTTCATTATCTTTATTTTTAAGATCTTCTTTAACTTTTTGTAATTCATTAAGTAATGTTGCAGCTGATGTCGAATGTTCAATTGATTCTGGTGTTGTGACAACACCATTATCAATGCTAAATGCTCTAGATATATTATATTAATTTATTTTTTTGTTACTCCTTTTTTTTTAAGATAAAATAAAAAGAAAATACATACGAATCAAAACTATTTGCATCACTAATATCACTACGATGATCAAGAGTTGATTCCATTGTATTAGTTAATGATGTTTGTTGTTCCATCATCATCATCTTGAAATATATATATATATACTAAATATCATTATTAGTTTTATTTCTACGCCTCATTGAAAGGAGAAGAATAATTGGAAAAAAAATTATTTACATATATATGTCTATTTGACTCGAGAGAAAAAAAAAGGTTTTTTTGTGAAGATGAAAATGATCGATTTCAATTAAGATTTATCTGTTTTATATCACTGAATAAAAAATGTGTTATCAATTTAGGAGAAAGGGAAAATAAATCAAGCATAGCGTAGAATAAAAGAAAGAAGTGACGTCATTAGACAAGTCCGCGATTGAATTTCCCTGTAGATTCAAATCCCCATATCGATAACAATGATGAATAAAAAAAAAAAAAAAAAGAAAAGAAAAAAGAGATAAAATAAGTACACATTAAACGAAACAAAAAAAAAGAAAGAAACGATTACATACATATACATATTGTCTTCATCTTGATAAAGAAAAATGTTGTAACAATCATTTATTATAACATGACTCATGTTATCAAAAATATTTTGTATATCAATCATTAAAAAATAAATTTTATTTCTTATGTCATAAAAGAATTCATTTTTTTTTTCTTCGTATTTATAAACGTATTTGAAGGTTCTAGTAAAATGAAAATAACGTAGGAGAATTCAAAAGAAGCAAAACAATGTGAAAAGAAATGGCAAGAAGAAAAATGATTACTGCACAAACATGACAACCTCTCTCTCGCTTATTCACCTTACATACTCGCAGTTTTTACTCCTACAATGTCGGCATGTCTGTCTAGAGAAAGAAAAAAAGAAAGAAATAGAAATGAGTCATAATCATATATTCACCATTCATATTTAAAAAATATAGATGGTAGTAGTTCATGTCTGTGATATTTTAAAATATACCTATATGATGAGTTGAAGAATATTAAAATTATGGCAATTAAAGAAATGGTGCAAATAGTTAAACAAGGCCGCCTTTTCCTTGACAAAAAAAAGCAATTTTTTAGTCAATGTCAGTGGCCCACCGTTAAATCAAAGGTCTTGATCATATCAATATAAATGTATATTCAAAAAAACTTATTATAAACTAAAATAATATCATTTTTAAACATAAGAAAATAGGTTCATATTTTTTATTTTCAAAATTTAATATCACTTTTTTTTAACATAATTTTATTTACTTTTATTAATGTGATATAATAACTTTTGATTATTGTTGAATCATTGACACTTTCATTTGGCTTCTTTAAGTGAAGAAATTAAACCCTAATGTTTATAAAAAAAACATTCTCTATAATACTTAACGTCATATGATCATATAATAGGTTTCCTTTTACATGTATAGCCATTCGTGACAAATAAAGAATATTAAACTATATGAAAATATTTTTTTGTTAGTTGATCAAGAAAAAAAAAACCAGAAGTTTTCAAAAGTTTCGATAATGCATAAATAATTGTGTATTGAAAATTATTTACAAGTAATACAATATGTAAATTTCATTTTAGTATTTTATTTTGAATTTAATGAATAAAGAAATATCAAATTTATTAATTCTATCGAAAAGAAAATTTATCAGCTATGCTAATGAGTAGAATTTCTTTTTTTTTTGTTTAAATATTGACATAAATCTTTTTATCCTTGTATAGAACAAAACCGATTTATAATCACGATGTACTTTATTAATGTATCTGTTTTTTTTTTATCGATTTCAATTGTCTTTATTTGTAATAAATGATGACATTGAAATTTTCTTTTATTAATAAAGAAACAAAATAAGAATAAATCATAGTATATGTCACATTTTTCATTCGTTTTCTTTTTTTTTCTAATATTTAATCAATGTTTTCACACTCATATTGCATGCAATCGTCGTCATTGTCGTTTGTTCTTTTTTTATTTGTGTATATGTTTTATTCAACTTTTTTCTTTTTTTTTTTTTTAAAGAATAACAGTAGTAGCAACGACGAATGCAAACTTACACAATTCTCTCTTGTTCTTCATCACCATCATCATCATCATCATCTCATAGTGTTTAAGTGAGGCTTGCTGTTGGCGTCGTCCGTTGAAAAAAGAAATGAGACGGGCATCGATGCAGAAGAATAAGAATATAAATGAGAGCAATGTCAAAAAAAATCTTGTTTGCTTGATGTTGCACGTTCAAAAGTAAACATCAATCATTCACACTTTTCTTTACTATCATTTATGGTATATCTATATATGTATGTGTGTGATTTATTCTTTATATATGTTGTTTATTGTAACAGAAAAAGATTTACATACTAAACAATATATATACATATATATATATATATATATATTATTTTTTAGAAATGAAACTTTAAAAAGTACGAAAATAAATTGTTCGCTATTTACACCGTCGAACATTCATAGAAAATGGGAGAAAAAGAGAAGAAAAGAGCAAAAAAAAAGAAATCGATTTGTTACTATAACTCTTTTTTTCCTCACTTCTTTTTTTTCACTTTCTCATTCCCTTTTTTATATATCGAACATTGTCGTTTCATGTTTTCGTTTAGACAAACACACAACAGATGAAGAATGATCAATTGTAAATGAAAAGATGATGCCATTTTTATTATAACAACAAAAAAAGAGAAAAAAAAGAAAAAAGAAAAATTATTTTAACATCGTTATTCAATTTAACGCCATAAGTACATATATCTAATATATATTTTTAAAATTTTACTATGTCCAAATTATATATTTTCGTTAAATTAGAGAATGTAAATTCATCATGTCCAAAGAACAATATAATTCAAATTTATTAAATGAATCACAGACAAACATATCTGATGATCTACTTGCTAGTTCTTTACCTGCTCGTATAGGTCCTTATCGTTCTTTATCGGCCAAACGGCCACGTGATCCATCTCATCGTAAAAGTGTTACATTTAATGATGTTCCTATTGTACATGAAGTACCATCACATGATGCAATGCGTAATTCCAATTGTGATGCATATCGTTCGTGGACATATACAGATGCAACACCGCCTACATCTGTTATTTCATCATTTTATACATCACAACTGTTTTCACCATTTAATTCAACAAATGCTACTGCACAAAAATTACATGCCAATCGGTTAAGTAGTGTTCTATATTCAACACCATCAACAACAACTACTACTACATCAAATCGAATACCTGATTGGGCTATACGAGCTAAAACATCAAAAACTACATCGACTACAGAAGAAACATATACAACGAATGAAAATAATTCTACATGGAATCCATCTGTGATTATCGTTCATACACCTGACGAAAAGATAAACAAAGATACAACGATTAAAACTAATAATTCATCAATGTATAATAATCCATATATTGCACAATCTCAATTACCATCAGCAACACCAACATCTTTATCTTCCTTATCAATTAATCATGAAAATGGAGAAGAGAAAAAACATCCATATCGTTCAGCATTGATACCTGAAACAGAACACTATCGTAGTACTCCATTTCCATATGGAACATTATCTGATTCTGCAGCAACTTATACATCGATGTTATCGACCAATCTTATTAATTCAAATCATTCTTCCAATGAACAATCAACAACTGGAAATACACGTACCGTTCGTGCTCGTTCAGCTACTTTACCAACAACAGTATCTCATACATCCACACGTATCAATGATACTGTTTCAATTACACCATTACGTACAACAACAACAACAACAACATCTCTTTTACCTAATAGTTCAATTGCATCAACGAGGACAGTTTTACGACCAACAACAATTGCTTTTCAATGTTCACAACCGGCAACAACAACAACAACTATGAATCCAATCAATAATTCACCAACAGTAGGTACAACAACAACAACAACTAATAATATAAATTCCACAAACATACCATTAACAACAACTATAAATACAGCTAAACCACCAACTATGCCATCACGTTTTGGTTCATCAAATACTGCTACATCAGCTGCTCATTCTCGTTTTATTCTACCTCCCAATCGACCACTTTCAACATCTACATTAGCTTCATCAGCAATTAAATATGCTTTTGCTCATCCAACAATGGATTCGACATTAATGAATACAACAACACCACAAACAACAATGTCAAAACCTCCTCCAACAGCATATCCTCGTTCACGTTCGGCAAATGTTTTAAGTACAAGACGTTCAGTTGCTTCACCTGTTGTTATGATTGATGGTTCATCTAATGGTGGAACAACATCATCATCAACTATTCCTACTACCAATTTATATGCAACAACAAAACGTAATCCAAATGTGAGACAAACCTATGGTTCTTATTATATGCATCGTGTTCTTTTACCCACGACTATCAATTGAAAAAAAAAAGAAGATTGTAAATTTGTATTTTTTTTTCTCTTCTTCTTAAGTAAAGAAAAATAGAGTCTTTCTTTCTTTCTATTGTGATAATTGATTCTTATAGCCTTAAAATCTCAATCATCATGATGATAATACAGTCACCTTGCTCGTTGATGTATATTTGCACACGTATCTACTCTTTTCCTATTTGATGAGAAGGGTATGCGTGTATGTGTTGTATCCGATGAGAGTCTATTACGTGCAATGATCGTACACAACTAATTTATTTGGTAAGTCGTCTTTCATCTCGGGTGTGAGGGTGAGGCAAACAGGTGACTCTTTTAAGCCTCTTCTTTTTCTCGTTTTTTTTCCTCTCGTTATTTGTTGACTGAAGGCTTGCTATGCCGAGGTCGATCTTTGAACAAACATCATATGAAACGATAGTAGTAAGAAAGAATTTAACCAACGCTAATTTGAGTCTTGATGAAGGTGAAATGGAGATGAAGAGAGAGAGAGAGAGAGTAAAAACGAAAGATATATATATATATATATTTATATACATATATATGTATATATAAAGAAAAAAAAAAGAAAGACATGATCATTTCAATTCGCAATCGATATGATGATAGTGCAAAGTAAGTATTCTATCTATCTTTCTCATTTAATTGTGTGAACAACATAATATTTATCATTGATTTCTCTTGTTTGATCGATAAAATAAGATAGCACTAGTGATGTTGTATATTCCATATGACAACGGTTCTCATCGTTATTCTCTATATCTCTCTCTCTCTCACACGCACACAAAATTACTTATGATTGTTGGCTTAAGATACCATTCTCTTATTTCGCAATCGCACCACCAATGTTGGCTTAAAGATAGGCAACCGTATGTGTGCATATGCTATTCGTTTTTTCTCTCTTTATTTTCTGATCAGTATATAAAAAGAGTGTTTTTCTTTTTATTGAATTGCAATTTATCATTAAAATATTCTTTAGTTTTTTGTTAAATGAACTTGCGTTTGATGGTGCGAGTTAGGACGGACAATGACAATGAATATGAAATTCTTTGTTCGTCTGGCTCGTATTATTGGTGCAAAGTCTAAAACGACGTTTAAAAAATAATGTTGATTTTAAAATTTATGGTAGAAACAGGTAAAAAGAAAAAATATATTTCATTTATAAAAAAAAAAAAGTAAAAAGCATTTACATTTCTTTTTTGTTTGCTATATTTTATATTGTAGGAGTATGCGAAAGTAAAAAACGAAATAAAACTATTGATGTTATTATTTCATTTAGTGTATTTTCATTCAAGAATAATAAGTAAAAAAGAAAAAAAAACTTGATGAATACTTTACATACAGCAAAAAAACCAACAATAAGTTCTTCATTTTATGATAGTTATACAACAAAACCAGTTAAATGGTAAGATAAAAATTTTTTTTCTCTTTTTTTTTAAGTTTTATATAAATTAAATTTAAAAATTTTAGGTATGAAATAGTCGATGCTTATCGACAATATACCGAAACATATCTTCCATTACGATTGGAAAATTATCCAAGAGAATTATGGGATAATTTTAGAAAATTTTTTAAATCTGATGAAGCAACAGAAGAAATTGATGATGAAGATCCGTAAGTGATTAAATGTAATTTTTATTTTTAATATATGTATTATTTTTTTTAGTGTTGCTGAAGTTGAACAAACACGCTCTGATGGAAATATAATTAAAATAACTGAATATGATTTAACTAAAAAGCAATATGATTCACGTATATCAGACGCTGTAAGAACTCATTCAGAAAAAGTTGAGCCTGTTCGTAGACGTTCACACCATCGATCACGAGCAGAATCTCGTGTACGTTCACCACCACCATCACCTATTCCTGAACGGTAAATAATTAATAAATAAACTTTTTCTTGATTAACTAATGGTTTCTTTTTATCTTTAGAAGTAGTCGTCATCATCGACATTCAAATCGAATTTCACCAACTTTTGATGATTGTCCTGAATGTCGAGCTTTAGCTGCTCAAGGTTTTCCAACAATGTGTGATTGTAGTGAATGTCGAGCAAAACGAGCAGCATATCCAAATCGAGTTCCTTATTGTGATTGTCGTGAATGTCGGAATACAAAACGAACATTTTAATATTCTTTTCATATATATATATATATATATATTTATACTTCATAATAAATAAAATATGAAAAATTAAAAGAATTTATGCCGACATAGACTTTTTTTTTCTTTCTAATAATGAACCGTAATATGAAAAAACAAAATTTAATGTAACGGAAAAAAAAGAATTCACTAATAGACATTACAGTTGAAAGATTATTTATTTAAAGCGACTATGTCTTTATTCTAGATTAGAGATTGACAATGAACAATATTTGATAAAGTACATATATATTATATAGTTGACGGATGCCAATTAAAACCAGATGTACACAGTAGGAAACGGGAAATACTCTTAAATTTTGTTATTAATAAATTATCTATAGATGTATTGAAGCAAAATAACTTATCAAAATATTATACTAAATGCTCTCCTATTATTTCTAATATTATTATTATTATTATTGTAAATAGAGGTCGCATACTGAATCTAATAATAGAAGAATTAATTATAAAAAGTCAATAAATATTGATGATTAATTTTATAAGATTATTAATTTCTTACATGCTTTTCATCTTTATATAGTATACCAAAATTATATATGCAATGATCATATCAAGATCTCTTATGAACAGTTTAAATTGATTGTAACTATTCTATCATCATGCTCAGACATATTTCGAACTATGTGTAAAATTTCAGACTTTTAAGTCTTGTGCGTTGTTACTTTTTTTTTATTTGTTTCATATCAATCATATATTATTTTCAAAATGACTTTTATCCTTTCGGTTTAACTATGATGAGGATCAAGTATCTTTGAACCATATAGTTCTCAATGATTTATATGATTTCAACGGAAGGGTTGATAATATGAATGATTAATGCTAATTTAAATCCTTTTCGACGTACCGTTAACAAAAAAAAAACAATCAACTCTGCTTGAATAATAAATAAAGAAAAGATTTTCATTTTGTATAAGAACAGATAGAAGACTCCTAGGGTACCATTTCTTTATCTGTCAATTTATAAACTTATAATTATTTAAAATGACACCTAGATCATACCATATAAGTATTTTATTAAATATTTGATAACAAAACAACGGTTTCATCTTGAATTTTGTTCGTATTTTCTGGAAAGATTATCAGAAGCCAATCTAATTGTATAGACCCCAACGTATAAAGAACGATGAATAATGATTTTACCATTATTATTTCAAAAGAGAATAGCTATCAAAAGTTTTAGAAGCAAAACTGATCCGCCATCAACTACAATGTAAAAATTCTGACAGATGAGTAATGACTAATTATTTTTGCAGGAAATCTCTTCTAATATCAGATTATTTTGATTATTGATTTAGTCAAGAGTGTAAATACATTAACTTTTTAGATTAATGTTCTGAAAGAACAACACAAAAATCAACATTTAAATCTATGCATAGAAAACTGACGAGAAAACTTTTGGGATGTTCTTTCTATAAAAAGATGTTTATTTTAAAAGTAATTTCTTGCTTGATGTTTATATATAATTTCAGGATAATTATGTAGCTAACAACAAAAACTCATCATTGCTATCTTAATGGATATAAACCTTTGCTGTAGTATTTTCTGATTGTAATGATAAAAAAAAGAAAGAGCTAAACAGATGTTCAGATACTCTAAAGTGTTGACACACAGAAATAATGATTAATATTATGCTTTCTCAGTATTCTATTGACCTTCTTTCTGAGTTCTATGTTCCCTTTTTTTTTTGCGCGTTCGAAACAAATGCATACCAGTGAATGTCTCTTCTCTTTTTTCCCTCTTCTTTTTTTTTTGTTTCTCTCTCGTCTTTTCTCAAATGACAGTGTCATGAAGCTCTTATGAAACTATAGAAAAAAATTATCTCCTCTTTTTTCTCATTTGACTCAATGAATTTTCTATCTTGATTTTTTGCCATTAAGCAGTTTTCTTAAGCTGACACATAGATTAAGTATAGTGAGAATTGACAGATTGTCATCTATGAAAAAACGTTTCGCCTGTCGATTGATTGCTGATCAACAAAGTGACAGAAAAACAATTTATAGATGTGTATTAACATCTGGAAATATTTTCATAATTTCTTATATTTTGCTATTCGTCTGCGTTATTTCATTCATTTCGATTTATTTGATATTTACCAGGAAACCTTCTCGATGAATGTGATGAAATGTGATGAGATAATCTGTCTTTTCTAAGATTATCTTTCTCTCTCTCCCTCCTTCTTCTCTCTCTCTCCTTTTCTTTTCTCTTTTCTTCTTCTTATCCCTTCATTTAAATTATAAATGTGCAGAATAATGAACTGAGATAAATGTGCAGGCAAGGTTTTCTTCTTCTTTTTTTTATAATAAAAAAAGGCATAGAAGTTAATCATTCAATTCATTTCTGCTATCATATACAAAAAAAAACGCAACTGCGTAGTACAATATTATCTTTTATTATATAAACATGTGTTGCCCGAACGATGAGGTGAGTGATATTAAAGAAAATATTTTTTTCTGTTGTTGTCAACTATCAGATGGAAATGATATTATGTGTTCGTTAGTCATTTACATAGTAAAGAAAAATATAAATAATATGTTTTCGTTATATTCAACATTAAGTCTAAAATTATCTAAATTGTCAAATCAAGTATTGGTTAGAACTCAGGAAGCAGCATTTTATCCTTAATATATATCATCAAAATATAGTAAGTATATGACTAATGAAGTGAAGAAAGCTTAATGAGAAAAACATGAGTAAAAACAATCTTATCCTTATAAATAATAGGTAAACATCAAGACTATCAAGAATTGTTTTTGAAGAAATAATAATATAGTCACGTTTATCATGATTTCTAATATTCAATATTTCAACATTTCTTCTAGGGATATTTTTAAAATATATTTTCAGATGTTTTGTAGTGTATTTAAATTCAAATATCATGCTTTTTTATTGTTCAGTATTATTAATTGAGAAAGTATTTATAGACATAGAAACAAAAAGAAAAAAAAAACTTATCGTATAATAATTAATATTTTTTTGGAAAATTCTCTTCTGATCTTCTGCATGATTACAATTGTTCTTGGTATTTTCTTTAATGATGATAAATTGTCATTACTTCTTTTCATTTTTATCACGTTTTCCGAATGAAAAGAATATTGATAACCTAGAACTAATGTTAAGGTATACACAATCTACTCTTATTTTTTTCATTTTTTTTAAGTACTCAAGTTATTTTTAGAATGTATTGAGATGTCAATTATGAATTAATTATTATTATTTCTTTTAATAGATTGATCTAAATTTGTTCATGATTCCATTAAATTTGACAAATTCTATTTCGATGTATTCATCACCATCATCAATGAATTCGCCAGATTTTGAACAAGATGGATGTTCTTCACGTTTTCTTATATTTATTTTTAAAACTCAACCAATGCTTTTATTAGTATTTGGTTTTGTAGCAAATCTATGTTCATTTGCTGTACTTATTCGTCCACGTTTACGTCGTCGACCAACATTTTCATATCTTGCTTTTCTTAGTTTATCAAATTCATTATTATCATTAATTCATGCAAGTTTTACTATTCTTGGAGTTTATTTTGATTTAACACTTGATAATTTACCATTATTTATTTTTTGTCGTTTATTAAATCGATTTGCAATTGATTTTTTAACACATTTTTCATTATATACATTAACAGCTGTTGATCTTGATCGTATACGTACAGTTACATCTAGAACAGCAGGTGCAAATCGATATAGTCGTACAGATGGAAGAAGACAACATGGTTGTGCAAGAGCATTTATTCGTGTATGTTTTGTTGAATTATTTCTTGCTGTTGTACTTTTGCTTCTTAATACACATTGGCTTATATCATATGGTTATACATCACGTGATCCGAATAGTTTAAATTCTGTAACAGCATGTACAATACCTTATTTAGATAATATAACAAATTCTAATCCTTATTCATTAGCTTATAATAAATATTTAACATCAATATTACCAATAATTGAATTAATTCTATTTAATATTTTACCATTTTTAATAAGTCTTGTTGCCACAATTGTTATATTACGACATGTATCAATAAAATATTCACTATTAAATCATATAAATAAACGTTTAAAACAATCTCGTCGTCGAATGGAATTACATTTATCAATATTACTTATATCATTAAATTGTGTATTTATTTTATTTACAACTCCACATAATGTATATAGTGTTTATATGGGACAATTACAACGTCGTTTAGGTACAAAACATGAAAGTGAAGGTGAATTATGTTCAATATCAATATTACAAAAAAGTTTAGATTTATTACAACAATGTTATTTTATGTCAACATTTTTTCTTTATATATTAACAAATAAAAGATTTCGAGAAGAATTTTATGAATTATTAAAAAGAAATTTCTTTTTATCATGTAAAAATGATAAAACAAATCATTCATCAACACAAATATCATCATCACGTCATCGTCATCATCGAAATCGAAGTACTAATAATGATGGAAATAATAAATTACATCATTTAATGCCACCATCACGATCAATGATAGAAACTCGATTTTCAGTTACAGATTATTTATCACAAGATGATTGTGAAGATGATGAACCAGTATCAACATCAAAAGGTTATGATACAAGTGAAATGCGTCTTAGTGTTAATCCATCATCATTTTTTTGACAATTTTCTTTGTTTAAAAAACATATGTGTATAATTTATATATTGATGTTGTGATATTTAATATCAAAAATATGTTCTATGTATATATATATATTATTTGATTATATTATCTTTATTTTTCTAATATATGAAGAGTTTATTATTCAAATAATGTAGCAGCTATCGATTTCTTTTTATAAACATTTACAATTATTATTGTTTATCTTTATTATTAAATATTATTTATAGGAAAACACAATAAAAAAAAGGAAGAGATGAAAGAATTAATGACAAATTTCTGTTTTTCTTCATCAATTTAAGCAGTTGGTAATCGAGAAGGCAATGTTTGTTTATGTAATGATATATTTGTATCAAAATGTTGTAATCGATCAATAGCTGTATCTAAGATTGTACCAGGCGTACGAACAGAACGTAATGATACACTTCGAACTTGTTCATAATGACGTTGAATTTGAGTAACAAGTGATTTTGCACGTCTTTGATTTATTTTATCTTTATGGTTATTAAGTATTTTACCAAGTGGTTCATCAATAATTGTTTTTCGATCACGTATTATATCTAATAATTTATTTATTTCTTCAACTTTAGGTCTATTAGGTAATTTAACGGGTGGTAAAGTACGTTCCTATAAAAAACAAAAAAAGAGAGAAAAGAAATTTTCCCATTCAATAATAATAATACTTTCTTTGAACTTCTCATATAACTGCTCTTTTCAATATAAGAAATTCATATTATTAGTAATATGAAACTAATCTATCTTATAGATAGGCAAGAGAGAAAAAAATAATCAGTTCCAATGATCTTATAAAAATATGGAAATTAAAGATAAAAATGACGTATTAAGAAAAAAGTTTCATTTATTTTTAATATGTATTGAAACGACGCCTACAGATAATATTGTCTACTGTTATTCGGAAATTGTCAAATAGAAGCTTAGTTCTTGGCATTTTGTCTTTCATAAAACGCTTTCTTTGAGCAAGGCATAAATGTAATTCCGTTCATAACATTGTAAGAAATATTTCCGTTTTAAGTCATGGATTTATGATATAAATCTACAATTCTATTTACGTCATATTTCAATGAAATCAAATGATAATAAATACTTTTATCAATTCAAATTTTAAGATTATTTATAAAATAATTGTATAATGAAAACATTTGACTGTAAGAATCTAATAAAATGATATTTAAATATATAATGACGTCGTTTGTTTTTTTTTTATATTAATTATAGTATCTGATATATAATCTCTGACATTGATCCTCTTAGATCTAAATTATATTTATTTTTTTATTTACCATTCTTTTTGGCATAAAAGTGCGTTGACGTCGATTAACTTGAACATTATCATGTCTAATAACTAATGGATTACGTAATATGTGTTTTAAATCACGTACACAATGAATAACATCTATGAAATTAGAAGATATAATTAAAAGAAAGGAAATATTGTTATTTTTAAGTTAATTTTTGAACATACTATTTGGAACAGCTATATCTTTTTCATTTTCAATATCAAAAAATGCTTCAAAACCTTTAAATTTTCCATCAGGTAACATTGAAGGTTGTAATACATCTTTTGGTTCAGGTGGATTTGGTCTATCCATTGGAATAATATTTGGATAAATATCATCATTTTCAAACTACAAAATATTTTTTTTATGTAAATTATTTTATTTTATTCAATATACTTCAGTCATAAATATATTTTCTGCTTGTTGATTTGGACTTTGATCAACAGTTGTTGAATTACTATTATATTTATTTTCATCTTTTATTAATAAAAAAATATAAATAAAAGAATATTCTTTTTCATATAAAATTTACCATTAAGAGTTGTATCAATTGTTTTAAATTTATCTTCATTTGATGAAGAATTTTGTTCACTAGTACCATTTAATAATGGTAATAATTGTTCTTCTGATTGAATATCTGTATCATTTTTAACATAATCAATATATTGTTTAACAGCACCGGATATTAATTGATCAATAGGAATTTTTGGTACTTTAGTTATGAGAGATTTAACCTTAATTATTTTAGTATAATTTTTTTTTTAATAAGATTAAAACTTATTTACTTGACGATGTTTTTTAATTGGTTTAGCATAAAATTGTTTTTCAGATTTTAATGATGGATTAATTCTATTTGAATAAAAAAAATAAAATTTTTTTAAAATAAAAATAAAAATAAAGTTTTACCGATGAATTTTCATTCCAAGTCTATCAATTAAAAAGCTTTCGACTAAAGGTGGAAAACCAACATGATGTTGAATAAGTGGATTATCAGCAAGTACAATTTCAGTTAAACTAGGCCATGATGCAACTGCCATTATATCATCTTCTTCATCAATCTATAATAATATACAAGAAAAAAAAATTTTTCAATTAAATATTTTTAAATTATTGATTTAGTTATTTTTTTAAATTACTAAATTCGAACTTATATCAAGATATTGTAATTCAGGAAATGCTGGTAATGATATATCTTCATCTTCATGAATAGGATTTTCATCTTGATTATTTGATGAAGTTTCTTCATCTTCTTCAAATATTGTACTTTTTATAAGTTCATCACCAGTATTATTAAGACCATGTGGAAAATAATTCATAGATGGATTAGCTTTAAATATAGATTTAATAAAATAAAAAAAACAAACCAAAAGAAATTAAATTACAATTATTTATTTGTTTTCGTTTCATTGCTGCTTTAGAATATTCTTGAACTATTTGACGACCTTGAAGAACTTTAAGAAATGGAATTGTACGAATTTGATTATGCTGTAAATGTAGACGTTTAAGACTAAAAAAAGAAAACTGTATCTTTATATTTACTTTTTTTTATTTTACTTTTTTAAACATGATAAATGAATAAAAAGTTCATCTTCAACAAGTTTATTATGATCAAGATATAATTCTTCAAGACGAGAATAACGTTCTTTAACATATTCTTTTCCATGTCTAAAAAAAATATTATTAAATATTCGTATGATTTATTTAATTAAATAACAAAAAATAAATAAATCAAAGCAAAGAATAAAATTATCAATAATTTTTATTTGATTTTTTTTTATTTCTAAAATATACCTTTCTTTTTCCTTTATATTTATATGCAAGGAAAATACTAAAACTTAAATTAAAATTTCATATAAAAATAACAAAATAAATTCTAAAATTTCTTACATATCAGTATGTACATAAGGTTTAACTAATCGACGTGGTAAACCAACAAGATCATTTCCACTTAAATAAAGTATTCGTAATGATGGTAACATTCCTAATATTTCAATATCATGCATTGTTAGATTATTATATGAAAGATTTAATTCCTAAATATATATATACATATTAAATAAGTAAAAAGTTAAATTCTTTTACTTCAAGTGTTTCATAATCGTTAACATTAATTTTAATATTTTTTATTTGATTAAATGATAAATCAAGTTGAATTAATTGTGGAAAGGTTTTAAAGCCATCTAGAAAAATAAAAGTATTGTTTTTGTTTTAAATTTTAATTATTCATACGAAATGGTAATTGATTTTCATTTGCATCAATTCGTAAAACATTATCAAATAATAAAAAATCTTCTTCTTTAACCTAAAATTTTTATTTTTTTTTTGTAAATTATTATGAAAAAATTATATAATTAAATAATATATACTTCTTGTAAGTCTAATCCATTGACATTTAAAGTAACAACATTGGATGGATCTTCAATCGCACAATGATGCATCTAAAATTAAACATACAGAATCAAAGATTAAAATAGATGAGAAATGATTTCAAAATTCATTCTTTTTCCATTGAACAAAAGCAAACTAGTTGAAACATTCCTAGAGTGTTGTATCTACTTAATACTATATAATTACTTTTTCAATGACTTATATTAACAAGATTCATTCGAACTATTGTAGTACAAAAAGCAACGAAAGAATTAGATAATTTACAAAATGTTATTTTGATAAATTATGCTGCAAAACTAGCTAACGTTTGCGTTATCAAAACCATTCAGGGAACGTTAAAAGAAAAATTACGAGAGCGGAAATTGCAAAAAGCCGATAGTGGAAAAATAAGAAACTGAACTACTTCCGAATTATTATCATGATTAAGTGATGTTTGAGCCTATATGCATTGCAAATTAGCAGAAACAGTAGGAAAAAGCTAGACAATTTGCAAATGTATCGGCAAGTACAGCTCATTTCTATTACTTTGATTGTGTCCGATGAAGAACAACAGTTTTTACAGTCAACACTGATTTAATCACATCATTGATTTATTGAATTTGATATGTAAGATGAAGGTCTTCATCCTCTTTTGATTTGACTTGTTCGAATTAGTATACAATTGATATTTAAAGGTGGAAACGATGACGAGGAAAGGTGCTCTTTGCTTTATTAGAACTTTTGTTAGTTCTTAGTTTTGACATCTTGATGTAAAAACGACAGTAAAAAGAAATGTCATAACTTTAGTGTTACTTTATGTCAATGAATGATGAATAAAACGCTTAGCATGGTTAAATTTAATAATTAATTAAATTAGCAATTAAATACGTGAACATCGAATTAAATTTTATTGAATATGAGAACGATACATTTTTAAATTATGTCAAAATTTCTTTATGATAGAATATGACGACATTCTACGCTAGAAATTAATGTGTCCTCTTCAACTATTTCATCGAATTTATGTCAAAAGTTTTGAGTTAACACTAAAGTTTCTTTTCTTTTATGACTATTGTTAACGGATATATTTATATACTATATGTTTTTGTATAATCATATCATTTCGATATACATGAATTTCTTGGTTTATTATAAAGATAATTTTCTAATTAAATTCAATTATTATAATAATATTAGTGCAAAAAATAAAACACAAACCTATTGAATCTTGAATAATATCAATAACATGAAACCCTAGAAATATCTTTTAAGTATCAAAATTATCCTGCTTTTTTCAATATTTAGTGAAAGACTACGGTAAAAATATGTTTAACGAATTAAATTAAAAGATAATTCTTAAAAAAAATTGACTTACAATAAAAAATCCATCTAATAAATGTTCAACGATTTTTTCTTTTCCTGACCATCGTTGTTTTTTTTTTAATTCTAATTGAGCAATATCATTAGCATATGGTGTTGGTGATGAAAGTGTTGTAAGAATAGCTGCAAAACGTCGTTGTTCTGTATCACGTAATGCTACAACCCATTGTTCTTTTAAAATTAAATAAAGAAAGAAAATAAAAATTGAAAATTTTTTAAATTAAATCAAAAACATACGATTTGCTGATGAACCTCGTAAAAGATTTCGTACAGGAAAACAATTTGCTGGTAAATCTGTAAGATTTCCATTATTTGATATAGGTCCTTGATCATATTTAATCCATGGTAATGTTGTCATTTTTATACTAAAATGTAAAAAAATATTCTTAACCGGATTTCCTTTGCTTCAACCATTCAATTTGTTGTTACTTAAGTAACGAACTCTATAAAAAAAAATTTTTCCTAATTATCTAATGACATCTATCACAATCCTGTTTATATATATATATATATTGCGAGTATCAATGATGAGAGGTTCTATATAAGAAAAAGTAAAAACCAATTAAATAAAAGATTGCGCGTGACAACAACAGCGGCAGCTGCTTCAATATTTTTTCAATCATAATTATTTTTCTTAACATTTAATTTCGAAATTTTTTTATTTACTCTTTAAAACAAAAACTAAAAATTTTCATGTCGGAATCGAATAATAAAACAAATTTAAATACAAGTAAAACTAATAATCGAACGAATAAACCTGAAATTCAACGATATTCAGTAGCAAAAGGAAAATATTCATCAAGATTAAATACTGATAGAGTATCATCAGGTATATTAACATATTTCTTTCGAAATAACATATCAAAAAAGAACAAATAATTTTCTTTTTAAGGAAATTCAAAGAATTCAAATATTCGTTATAATAATAAAAATCAATATTATGATAATGATTATTATAGTTATCAACCAAAATCTCAAAGAAAAACACAACAAACAAAAACAATTGAAAATGATGTAAAAATAAATGAAATATCATCAAATAGAAAAGATTCAAGTAGTAGTGAAACAGAAGCGGTAAGAATATTTATAATATTATTTTAAATAAAAATTTTCTTGTCTTTTTTCTTATCTCAGGATCTTGATAAACGTATTGAAAGTATGACATTTGAAAACCAAGCATTAAATGAACAAAAAACATCTGAAACTCGTGCTGGTTTAATCTATCTTAATAATAAAGAATCTCATCAAGATAAAAATCCTATTGATTCATCATCACCACCATCATCATCATCAAAACAATTTTATAATCAAACTCGAAAAAATAAAAAATCAGTTGTTCCAAATCAACCACAATCTATTACACAATCCCTTCGTGGTTTAACAAATGTTACACGTACTTTATATGATCCAAATGCTCCACCACCTAAAACACCACCAATATCTCTTGTTCAACCAATAACAACTGTTAAAATTGTATCAAATCCTTCTGCACCACCACCACCACCTCCATCACTAGTAAATACTCAACAACAAATGCAAGAATTTTATCAACAGTAAGTTATATATTAATAAAATTTTCTTATTTAAGAAATCAACGTAATATCTATCTCTCTAGCTATCAATCGTAAGAATATTTTTAATATAAAACAAAAATAAAAAAGTCACTCAAACTTGCTCTTGCTCTTTATTTTTCTATCAGTGTGGTCATTCTCGCTGCTCATGCTTTATTTGAATAATTAAAACTAATCTATTAATAATAAATAATCAAATTTTTTTTTTGTAATTAATTTTTTGTCCATTTATTTTTAGCAAATATTTTAATCAAGAACTCTGGAATCAAACATATGGAAATCCAATACAAAATGATGCTTGTTTACAAGCTACACAGTAAGAAAATAAACAAAAATATTTTGCATAGTAAAATAAAAATATATTTTTTTTATTTTAGAGCAATACAAATGAGAAAACAAGCATTTAATTATTGGTTAACACAAATACATAATTTAGAAAAATCTTTATCAATTTATTTAAATAATTCACCACATATGGAAGTTAATTTTCAACGAATGATGGAAGCAAAGTATAAAAATATTAATATTATGAAAAAAAAATGTTTTTCTTTTCATTTATTTATTTTAGAACAACACTTCAACAAGCATATATTCATGCAATGATGATAGATATTGAATTATCATTATCAAAAAATCTTGATGCACAATTATGGAAATCATGTTTTCATAATGTTATTGAACGTTTTAGAGAATATGATAAACAATTAAGTGATAATAATAATATTAAAAAACTTATTCAAACTGTTATTGAAGATGTATAAATACATTAAATATTGAAAATTATAATAAATTTATTTTGTTTCTCTTTTTTTTTTTTGAAAATATTTTAGGGAGAACGATTCTTTCTTGCTTTTATTCGTCAACTTGAATCAGCATTTCATATTGATACAAAATCATATTTTAATCCAAATGCATATCCACCAGAGTTAAATACTATTGTAGCTAAATATGCACTTCTTTGTACTCAACATTGTTTTCTTAATCTTGGAGATTTAGCTCGGTATAGAATATTTTATTAAAGAAAAAACGAATAAAAGAAAATATTTATATTTTTTAGGTATAAAGAAACAAATCGTAGTGGTACTGATTATTCTCAAGCAAGAAAGTATATTGAAATTTATTGAAAAATGAAGAAAAAGAGTTTTTAATTTATCCTTTTTTTTTGTTTTTATCAATTAGATATTACCTTCAAGCTCGATTATTATATCCAAAAAATGGAAAATCTTGTAAACAATTAGCAATCTTAGCTGTTATGACAGTAAGGAAATACAGGATAGTCCAAAATTCATTCTACAATTTTTGATTATGAATAATTTCGAATATAAATAGGATAGAGACATGTAATATCATTGCAGAGTTTTATCTATGATTTAACAGTTCTAATAGATGATCCAGATATATGTAGATAAGATCAGCAGCGGATTCGAGTAATTCCACACACGATTCGCCTATAAATGCATTTCAAGTACAATTTGACTTCCTTCGGATCAGATTATGAGTCCAAAAACTACGATTTGGTCTATGAAAAATCGGAACATATTATTAGATAGAACTTGCCAAGCTATGCTTGGAACACATTTCTGGTCGAATCGTAGATGGAAATTACTCCAATCCTTCGCTAACTGCATGCACGTTGTAAATATTTAATTGTATAAAATGTACTAGATATACATATGTACTTATCATCCACACTATCCTTCGTTACTCTTTGTAAATCTTGAATAGAAGAAAATAATATTTATAATCAAAGATTGTTGGGTGATTTTTGAATTATTCTGTATACTTTCGAATTCTAAAAGTTTATTGTTTTTTTTTTAAATATATTAATAGCATCGACGATTAGATGCTATTTATTATTATGTTCGGGCACTTGCAACAACAACACTTAATGATAGTGTTAAACAAAATCTTGTTTCATTATTTGAAGAAGCTCGTCGACGTGTATATTCTTAAATTTGATATAAAAATAAAATAAATTTATTTTCCTTTTATTTATTTTTTGTAGTTAGAAACATTTGAAAAAGAACTTAAAGAACGTGATAAAAAAAATGAAAGAAAAATTCGAGCAGGTTTATTTTAATTTTTAATTAATTTAATATTCTTATTTATTCTTTTTTTTTTCCTGTAAAGGTAATCAAAAATTAGAAATTTGGAAACGAACAGATGGAACAATTGTTGGACGAAGTCTTGATGATGGGCAATTAATCAACGATCAAAATGATTTAGATAATTCTGTGTCACAACAAGAAGTTAGTATTAAAATCTTATTTTTAATATTATCAATATCTTTTTTTTTTATAGCTTATTCATTGGTTTATATTAAACTATATAACGTTACATGGAAAATTATATACAAAAACAGGGTAAGATGAAGGAAAAAAAATTATAAAATATTCTTAATATGTATATGTATGTATTTTTTTTTAAATAAAGAATGGAAACATATACAGAACTATGCTCACGAATGCTTCGACAATTTCAAAATTTACTTCGTCATGATCCATGTGTATTTGGTAAACAACAATTAGTACAAATGATGGCTATTAATATGTATCAAATTGAAGTCGCTAAACAAGTTAATGTTTCAGGTATTTTTATTTATATTTATTTTAATTAAGAAAAAAATATATTTTTCCTTTTATTTAGTTGATATTGTTGTTCGTTCTCAATATGAAGAATCATCTCTTCAATTAGCACTTGATATGTTTGGTTTATTAACTGAACAAACAGCTATTGTTATTGAACGTCATTTAAAAGCTCGTTTAACAATGAATAATTCAGATAAATCTCCTCCTATATTTAATAATTGGTTAAGGCATGTATTTCCATCATTAAAAATTTTTACTGATTGGATGACATGTAATGCTAATTCATTTGTACCATTACCTGATCAACTACCTGCTGAATTTGGTCCACATCCAGATATATTAATGTCACTTGCTAAAGTTATTAATCGTATTCGAACTATTGATAGAACACAAATTCAACTTAGTTCAAATTTAACAAGTAAATAAAATAAAGAAAACATTTATTTAAAATTATTCTTTTTATTTAAGATGCAATACCAGTTATATTAGAAGAAGATATTGAACTTAGTGGATTTTATCCATTACTTACATTACCAGCTGATACATTACAAACAACAAGTGATACACCACTTGTAATAGAAATAAAAAAATATTTATTTAGATCAATGTAAAAAAAAAATTCGTTTTTCTTTTTGTTTATTTTAAAAGGATGAAGCAAAAGATTCGAAACGTATTACTCGATTATGTTTTTTTGCTGATTATCTGTGTGGTCTTAAACAACCAATATTTATTTATGATGTTCAACAAAAAACTTATCATCCAGCTTTGAAATCATCGATTCATTCGGAACGAAGTAAAAGTCCAATAAATGAAAATCAAGTATATTTGTTTATTTTTTCTTGATAAAAATATATTTAATTTAAAAAAAAATTTTATTTTAGAATTCATCAATTGATCATGAATATCCTACAAATGAACCAGTATCTCCATTAGCAAATTCAAATAATATTGATCCATCATCACCAGATACAATTATTAATGGTATTGATATGAAAGAACTTAAACGTAAGAAACGACAACTTGAACATCAATTAGCAGAAAAACAAAAACAAGAACAAGTTGTTAAAGTAAGATAATTTGAATTCGAAATTAATTACTATGATATAGAACAATGATGAGAAAATTATTCTTAGATTAGATACAGAGCATAGACGCCCATTGCGGCTGAAAACTTGCCGCACTGTTGTCATGATGGTACCTACGAAAAAGTTTCGAGTTTTATTGATATGAATGTATTGAATTAGAACCGTTATTACAAATCGATGCGATTCATCGTGACTCAGAGTATTATACTAATGGACACTAAAATTTCATGCTAGACATCTCTGTATTGCAGATTGATCACGTCATAGCGTCTTTTAGATACGAATGAATATACCAAGTATATGATATAAGTTAGTGCTTCAAATTTGTCTACATATATACATTGTTGACTTAGTTGAAATTTGTTTGAAAACAAAATAAATCTCATAATTAATATTTATATTTTGCTCTTTTAGGACATTCTCAATACGTCACGATTGATTGAAATCGAAGTTGTACCACGTTTCATTGTTCTTGATACAAATTGTTTTGTTAATTACCTTCCGATTATATATAAATTAATTAAACAAGGACGATTTACAATAATTATTCCATTAATTGGTTTGAAAAATATTTTTTTTCTAATAAAAAAATAAAAATAATATTTTATTTAGTTATTTGTGAACTTGATAAATTATCTGTAACAACAATTGTTGATGATGATTCATATGAGCATGCCGAAATGGTTCGTCGACAATCGATACAAGCTGTTAAAATGATTGAAGAATGTTTTGCTAGTAAAGAACGACGTGTACAAGCTATGACTGGTGAAGGAACTGTTTTAGATTCGATACAATTTCGAAATGAAATAAAAAAACATGTAAGAATTAAGAAAAAGATAAATCATATAATATTTTTTATTGCTCTATAGGAATCAAATGATGATACAATTTTAGGATGTTGTTTGAAATATGTATGTCGTTTATAATTTTTTTTTCTAATTTTTTTTAAATGAAATATTTTAGTGTCATGATAATCCACGAGAGTTTTTTCCACAAAATAAAGGTGACAAAATTTTTTTTTTTGTATTTGACATTACTTTTTGTTTTACTTTAGATGGAGCAATACGATTACATCGTGAAGTTGTACTTATAACAGATGATCGAAATTTACGTTTAAAAGCTCAAGCACGAAATGTTCCTGTAAAAGATTTAATGAAATTTCTTGAACTTGCACAAGTTGTTTTATAAAAAAAAAAACCAAAATAATTCAATTGAAAAGATTTCAATTCTTAATTAAAATTATATAAAGAAAGAAAAATATTCATCGACAATTCAAGGTAAAATAACAAGAAAAATAATTAAATAAATAATTTATTTTTTAATATTAGATCAAGTATATATACAATCTTCTCAATATATAACCGGTGTTGAATGAAAAACAATAAATGACAAACTGACCAATTCGTTTTGTTTAGCGTTTTTTTTAAAGTCAGATGAATTTTTCATTCATTTAAAAAAAACAAATTATTATTCAGTTTTCTTTTTGTTGTTGTATATTAATATGAAAGAAAACAAAAGAAATTATTACTTACTCTATTTCTTTTTTTGATCTTGTCATTGTTGATAATGAAAATGAAAAGAAAGATTTCTTAATTTTACTTTTGTTCTATTTCACTTTTCTTTTTTCATTTATTTGTTCTTTTTTCAATATGAAAAATCAAGAAATGTTTGTATACAAAATAAATTATTATGATGATCTATTCAAATTTTTATATTTAAAAATGAATAGAATATTGTTTGTTGATTCATTGAAGCAATATATATATATATGAGAGTAACATATAAACTTTGATTAAATTAAATATACTTTATCGATACAAACAAGAGTCATAAAGATATATTACTATTTATATGACATCTCGACAAATTTTGATAAAAAAAAAATTCAATTCACAGACAGAACTATGTATTAAAAAAGGTAAGAGAAAATTATTTATTAATTGATGATATGTGTGATTGAATTTATCTAAATAAAAGAAATAATATAGATATTAAAATATAAAACTTAAATTAACTAACTCATTGAAAGCTGGATTATTCTCTAATGGAAAGAAGTGAAATTTTTGTAAAATATTGAGGAATACATTTATGTCTTCAAGAGATCAATACTAATTACAAATTATAATTAACATTATTTTATGAATTATGTTAAATGTATTTCATTTTTATTTATTATCTATCACTAGGCACGTTTTCTCTGAAATTGATCTTATAAGTTCATAAAATTTCCATTATTATACAAAAACTTCTAAAAAAAAACAAATTGACGCAATTTTTTGTGCCGATATGTAACAAAATATTCAATAGATTATCTTAATTGATATGATAATATTTTCAAAATAAATCTTAAAATTATTCTGACGATATATAGTATTCATTTATTATTATAAAATGAACAAGGTATTATATGTATTATCTTTTTCTTTTTCTTAATGGTTTGTAATTTCAGACTATCAAATATTGTTCTTATATTTATTCATATTTATGAAACAAACGGAATAAAATGGAAAATAAAGTTGCACAAGTTTATGTATTAGGTAAAACATATTTAACTAATAATGAAAAATTTTATATTCGAAATGATCCTATTATATATATGGCTGTGGGTGATAGACATACAATTATTATTACTACAAGTGGTCGTGTATATACTTTTGGTGATAATAATTCAGGTAGAAAAGAAAACAAAATTTAATTTATTTTTTGTTTTCGATAAAATATATTTTTTTTTTATAATTCAAATATTTAGGCCAATTAGGTCTTGGTCATACAGATGATGTCAAAAAAGTTTCATGTATAAAAAGTTTAAAGTTTGGTAATACAGGAGAAAAAGTTATATTAGCTGCATGTGGTCGAGAATCATCATTAGTTGCTACAAATCAAGGTTCATTATATGCATTTGGTTCAAATAATTGTTCTCAATTAGGTATACAATCAGAAAAATCAATAATTATTTATCCATATCCTATTAAAATTGAATATTTTCGTACAAAAATTATTTGGAAACAAATATCAATGGGTGCAGAACATACATGTGCATTAACAAATAATGGTGAAGTTTATATTTGGGGTTCAAATGAGGATGGTCAATGTGGACAAACACGTCAATATAATATTATAAAAATGCCAAAAGAACTTAGATTAGAATATCCAATCATTACTATGTGAGTTAAGATTTCAAAAACAAAAATGAAAATAAAAAATTTCAAAATTTTTCTTTTAGTTCATGTGGTTATTATCATACAGCATTAATTAGTGAAGATAATCGATTATTTTTATTTGGTAATAATATTGATAAGCAATTGGGATGTTCAATATCAAATCCATATACTGGTCCAAAAGAAGTTTCATTACCAAATCCTGTTAAAGCTGTTGCATGTGGACATCAACATACTGTTGTATTAACAGACAAAGGAGATGTATATACATGTGGTATGATATAGAGTTTTGTTTTATTTTAGGATTAAATAGAATATATAATAAAAATGATTCGTTTATTAAATATTTATCTAATAGGACGAGGTAAATATGGTCAACTTGGTCTTGGTTCTGGAGTTTTAATTGCTGAACAATTTGAAATAATTAAAAATTTACCAAAACATCTTACAGCTGTAGCTGCTGGTGAGACTCATACAGCTATTATTGATTCTCATGGTAATTTATATCTATTTGGTGATAGTAAACATGGTAAATTAAGTAATGAAATTGATTCAAATAAATTTGAACCATGTTTAATTAATCAATTTAAAGAATATTTTATATCAAATGTTGTTTGTGGTGGTTGTCAAACAATCATTCTTGCTCAAGAAAGATCAATTGAAAATGATGAAAATATTAAAAGTATATTTTTATTTTTATTTAAAAAACAAAAAATGATAATATTTTATTTTAATTTCTTCAGATATAACAAATAAATCTATAAAAAATATTGTTCATACTACTAATGATTTAATTATGAATACACATAGTGATACATCTCTTCAATTTATTGAATCTTTTGAAATATCAAATAAAAAAAATTATTCAAAATATCCTTCTTCACATACTGATTTAAATGATGATTCTGTTGAATTATTAACACCAATGAATAATCTATCAATGAATACTACACATGTCAAAATCAATGGAAAATCACAACAAACAGAAAATTTATTTATATCAACAAATTTTCATACAGATAATGAAGAATTTCAACCATTCAAAGTTGATCTATATGAACATACACTTTCTCAAATTAACATACGTGATGATATGACAAAAATAAATGATGATTTTTTATCTTCTGATACATTACCTATAGATGATATAAAATCAAATTATTTAACACCAAAAAATAGTTTTAGACAAGAAACAAATTCTGATGATGACAGTTCAACATCCGGTGATTCATCAATATCGACATCGGAATATCAAAATAATTCATTAGGTACAAATGAAAATAATTCAAATAGATATTTAACTCTTAATAATCTACCAACAACAAAATCTGATTATCAACAAATATCATCTGATGAAACAGCATCAACAAATAGTGGTCGTACATCGTCATCTGTTGCATCAACAAATAGTGGTTGTACATCATCATCTGTTTCATCAGTACATAGTGAAAATCAAATAATATCATTAAAACCAATTGATGATATTCAAAATAGTATTCATTCATCTCCAATAAAAATATTTGATAAATCAAATATAATAAATTCAAATATTAATTCAACAAAAAATAAAATTACAACTGAATCACAAACAAGATTTTTTCAAAGAATTTTACCTGCAAGATCTTCACAAACAATAATAAGAACTACAAATAAAAATTCTAAAATATGTTCAATTATGTAAATTTTCATTTGAAAAAATATTTAATAAAAACATATTATTATTGTATTTTTTATAGATTGAATTCTTGTTCTAGTATTTCAACATGATATAATTAACATTTTTTTGATAAGATATAGTATATATAGATATAATTAATCATTTCTACACCTAATAATCAATTAAAGAATATGTTTTCAGTGACATGTATTTGAAAAGAAAAATCTTTAGTTTTTATTATATTCATATTTTTGTCAAGATAACCTAGTATAGTTCATTTTTTTTCTTAATGAATACCTTGATCTTTATGCGAACATGTACTTCCGGATAATAGAAATAAAGAAAACTATAATCATTTTTCAGGCATTTATACTAAAAAAAAGATTATATATATATATATATGAAAATTGTCTACGTGTTGTTTTATATTCATTGAAATAGTATTTTTTCTATAAAAGTATGTTTAATATTCAATTATTCAGTATATTATTCGAGACTAAAACATCATTTTTATTCTATTGATGTTGTTGCTTTAACTTATTATTATTGTTGTTGTTGTTTTGTAAGATGAGATTGTAGATGCAGCTTGTTTTTGTCATTCATTTTTCTTTTCTCCCTCCATTGCTGACGATATATTGTCTCATTTAATAATCTCTTCAATAGAAAGAATCAAGTTCCTTTTTTTTACATATGAATAACAACAACTCACTTTAACATATATGAGAAATTTTATTAATATTTAATAAACTTGTCAATTTCATTTATATATTTTTAACATAAATTCATATTTAATTAAATCGATATTTTTTTAAACCATAAAATGTACTTATTGACACATTTTTAAATTAGTTATACATCTCTTAAAAAAACTAAAAGCAAGTTTTTTTTTTTATAATAATAATATTCTTACATCCAATAGATGTTTCATTATGTCGTATTATTTCTAAAAATAAAAACAAAAAAGAAAAAGAGAAACTAAAAGCTAGAAATAGCAAACGTGTCATATCTCATGCGAATATAATTTCATTTTTTTATAAATTTAAATATTTATAGTAACATTTTATCAAAACGAAAATAACCTAATACGATTAAAAACACCTGATAACACAATTTTCAGACATAGTCTGTTTTTACAATATTAAAACAAGGTTTTTTTTTATACATGTTTTCTTATATACTCGTCTGGCTGTTTGTTGTAAAAAATGGATATTATCGACATATTTGCTTCCATAACTATATAGGTTCGACGGTGATAAGAACAGTCAAAAGAAAAAAGAAGAAAAAAAAAGCAAAAAAAGAATAGAAAGAAAAAGAAAAATACAATAACGAACAACGAAAAAAAAACAACATCATCATCAACTTTGTCGTCGTATAAGTATAAGAAAAAAAAAGAAAAAAATCCTACTATGAGCCATCATCTATTCGACGATGAAGAGCATACAGCAAAATATCGTCTTCATAGACCTGGTTATCCAAAAAAATTATATGAACATATTATTAATTATTATTTTAATGGAAAAAATACAAATGAAAAAATTCCATTTGCAATCGATATTGGATGTGGTAATGGACAAGCAACAGTAGATCTTAGTTTGTAAATATAATAATTAAATATATTATCTTCTTCTTATTGATTGGTTTTTTTTCTCTTTTAAAAAAGATTTTGTGAAAAAGTTATTGGTCTTGATGTTAGTTCTAATCAACTGACTCATGCTATACCAAAAGATAATATTGAATATCTATGTCATACAGCTGAAGATTTATCTTTTATTCAATCAAATTCAGTTGATTTAATTACAACTGCAACAACATTACATTGGCTTGATATAGAAGTATTTCTTGAAGAAGCAAAACGTGTACTTAAACCACATACTGGTGTATTTGCTGTATGGACTTATGCATTAGGAACATTAGATAACCCAATGGCTGATGCTATTTATCATGAATTTCATCATGTTTTATTATTTCCATATTGGGATGTAAAACGATGGTTAGCTGATGATTATTATCAATCACTTGAACCACTTTTACCATATAAATCAACGTTACGTCAATATACAATTGAACATCGAACTGAAACAACACTTGGACATTTTTTTGGTTTTGTTGAATCATTATCAGCTTGTCAAACATATAAAAAACAAAATGGTGAACAAGCATTCCAAGATATGTTAAATACATTGCGTAATAAAATAATTCAATGTTATATTAAAACAAAACTTAGAAATAATAATGATGAAAATTTTGATTTTGATTCAATTAAAATTATTATTTCAAATCCAGTTCGACTTTATTTAATGAAAAAAAATCAAATGTAATATTCAATATTAGTGTACTATCTGATATTTGTATATGTATTTTTATAAAAAAAAAAAAGAAAAGAAAAAAGCATAAATTAGTTTTCTCTCTTTTTTGTATTTTAATGTTATAATAAATAATGGTAAAGCAAAGCGAGATGAATAATTATATTAAGATATTCAGAAGGCAAGAGACATGTTTTAGGTTTTTTTAATTACAAGTCTGAGTATATCAATAAAATGAAATTGTTTAATTATATAAATAATATAATAAAAACAATTATTCTCTTTTTTTTTTAAATAGAAACAAAGACTTTCTATCAATCGAATAATATATCGGATTTCCGAGATATAGAATTTTGTCTACTAAAAATCAAGATTAAAGAAAAAAAGAGGTCAAATAACATTCCTTTTATTTTCATTATAATATGTTGACAATGTTAAAACATTCTTTTTTTTTACTGAATATAAATAAATATATAAATAAAAATTTCAACAATTACATAAAATACTCATGTCATATATATATAATATTTATTATGTCTGACAATTTTGTATCTAATCGACAAGCATTTTTATAGAAAGAAAAAATTTACATGTAAGTTTTAAAATTGTTCTATCATTAGAAATAAAGAGAAAATTTTTAATATTTATCAATTAATAAATATTGAATTAAATGTATATTAATTCTTTTTAAATGACATATATAAGATCTGACAGATGTCTAAGATGACAAAAATATCTGACATGATCTGAAAGAAAATTTTTTTGTCAATTAATATAATATGAATTTATGAAGAGAATGATTTATTCGTTAGAAGATTCGTATTAAGAAAAATAAAAAAATTAAATTATATCGAAAATATTTCTACAAAATATTCAATTATATACTTTATAACTTAAGTATATAAAATCAACAAATTCTATTCTCATACAGTTCTAACATATTTTTCAGAAAAGAAAGATGCTATTCTTTAAGTGATCTTAGATAGTTAAGAATGCATTTTATTTATTCTTCCTGATTCAACATTTTTGAAAAATAGTATTTACATATCTCAATTCTTTCTACTTTACTTTTCGTTCGAATTCATTTATTATTAGAAATATCTTATTTATATTTAAGATACCAAAGATAATTTATGAAATATGTCAGTTGTCACATGAAATACTTCTAAGTATATCTACTAGATATTTATAGAAAGAAAAAAAATCTGTTACCATTTTGTCCTCTTATTCTAATTAGATAACACTTTGGACAAAAGCAAATTGTCACTTCAATAGTACCGCAAGCTATTAATGAATTATCAAAACTAATAAAAATCTAGGACAAAGAAAAAATTAATTCTATATATGTCATTGTTAACTTAACAAATCATGAATATCATTTGAATAATATATCATTAATATTATTATTTTATTCAATTATATTTTCAGGTTTCTTTTATATCATATATTTATGTTCTAGAACTATTGTAAATGAACAAAGAATAATATTATTTTTATCTATTAGACATATGGTTGCTGCTAAGTATCATTTACTTGTGCATGTTAAACAATATAAAGACGTTTTCTTTTACTTATATAGTTCTATTCTTTTTTGCACTCAAACTTCTGTTTAATTATTTATATTTTTCATTTTCTAAGAAAAGTAACTGACATTAATCATCTATATATGACAGTTACAAGAAATTATATTAATATACTTGTTGAAAAAACAAAAATATAATTAAATACATTCACGGTTTATAATATTCAAGTTCAATTTTCTTCATGTATTATTTTGAAAAATAAAAACGTATGCAAAATATTCAATAAACTAGAAATTTGTTTTTAATGGATATATTAAATGCATTTATTTTTATCATTTATTAATTAAAGAGAAAAGAAAAAGAGATGATATATAAAGAAAAATATATTTCTATTTTAACATGCATATCCTAAATTATTAAAAAATTAAGTAAAAAAAAAAAGTTCTTTTTTTTAATATAATTAGAAAATAATTGACATAGTAAATTGAAATATTTCTTAATAATTTCTATATAGAATAAAATAATGATTAGATATTAATGAGCATCTGTTGTATTATTTAACATTGAATCAATCATTGTTGTTTCATTAAGATATTTAGGTGAAGGACATTTTCTAACTACTACTTTACATCGTCCATTAGAAATTATTTTTGGTTCAACACCTTGTTTATTTGTCATTAATTTAAACATTTTAATATAAGCTAATTTTCGTGCTTGTTGTCTTGATTGATGTATACCATTAGATAAAATTATTTTTGAATTAAGTATAAGACGATAAAACCAAATAGGTTTATTATTTAATGTTTTTAATTGTTCATTACCAGTGATTAATAAAGATGATGGAATAA
>JAJEKB010021884.1:6973-23848 GCA_022393335.1 Macrotrachela quadricornifera | reverse complement strand
ATAGTGTCAAAACACTTTCAGATTATTATCAAACGATTCAATATAAAATTTTGTATCGAATCATATATAAATTCTCGAGGATTTAAGAATAGATCAACTTTGTCTCATATGCGCCCCCATCACTTAATTCAAAATCTGCACAAAACTTTGTAGGAGATATTAGCCAATATATGCTAGTCAAATGCTTTATGTTTTTAACCTGTAGGGAATCTCAAAGAACTTGGACAACTAAGGCTCATTAATTACCTATTAAATGATAATTTTTCCAGGAATATCTTCTGTAAAACTTACAAAAAAAGACAATAGAAATCTGATAAACCGTAATGTTTTCAAAAAACCTACACAACATAATCCATATAACCATACAAAATACTCGAAATTGCAATTTTTGAGTAGGAGAAAACTTTAAAAGTGTTTTTTTTTATATAATCAAAAAGATAAATTAATAAATAAATCAATGATTTTTTTGACATTATATTCAGTTATTTTTTTATTGATATATTTAAAAAAATCATGAATAAATAAACATAAAATATTGTCATTATAATTCTTAAATTTTCTTTTATTTAAATATAGTATTAATTAAATCGTTCATCATCATACATTTCACCTGTATTTTGATTAATCATATTAAGTCTTATTGTAAATTGTTCATGTATAGGTAAAAATTTTTCATTAGTTTCACCAACTATTATTTGTATATATCCAGTATTATTAAAATTATTTTCTAAATCAAACTTAATTTGACCTTGATTATCTGTATAATATTCTTGATAAGAATTTTCTATTGTTTCAAATCGAACAGATATATTTACAATAGGTTTCCATTGATAATCAACTATTGTTATTACGAATTTTTTTTTATTATTTAATATAATTACATATAAAATAATCATTAATAAAAATAAAAATAGAATTATAAGAATACTTATTATTCGTCGATTAAATATAATCATTATTAATAAAAGAAAATGAACATATATAGTTTTTACTATAGTATATAAAAAAGTAACATCTATCACTTTTTTTTCTTAAGATTTAACATTCAACAAATTTTCATAAATAATGCACAAAAATATTTCATCACCTTTAACAGAACTCAAATTTCACGTACAGTATACAAAGGTAATATGATATGTATATATAAATGCCAAGACCAAACGAAAAAAATGTAGGTTAACTTCAATCTAATAAGAATAAGAAAAAATTTTATAAAAAAAAATTATTGAATGTTTTTCTTTGATAAAGTTGTATATGATGATTTGTTAAAGATAAGCTATTATTCAAATATATATATATTTATTATTTGATCATCAATATATTTTTCTATATTGAATTATAAATACGAACAAGACATAGCTAGAGGATATTTCGAATTACGCACCCGAATAATTGAAAAAATTTAGTATGACATCGAAAAAAATATAATTAAGAATAAAATAATTTTCTCGTTTCTAACGCTATATATTAACATATTCTTAAGATTAATTAACTCTGTTATTTGATATATTATTTCTTTTAAAAATATTTTTTTTTCTTTAATAGCAAGAAGAAACTACTATCAAACTGTTTACGCACGAATGCTTGCTTATTTAAGTATATGATCATTGTATTAATAATCATTAATTTTTTTTTCTTTTCTTACATAAATGCATTTATGCATAAATAATTATATATCGAATACGGAATTTTAAACAATTGTTCAGTTAGTTTCTCGACATCATCAACATTCTTTTATAATGTTTTTTTTTTTCTGGTCGATCTATACATGTCATTTATTTCAATCAATTGCGGCATACATGCATATAGATAGTGACTAGCATGTTGGTTTCTTCCGGAAACGCCAATTCCTTTTCCCCACTAATTTTCATCAAGACTTTAAAAGGCGAAAGTGCGTATATGTGTATGTGTAAATGCATGCGTTCTTATGTGAAACAATGAAAAAGCAAATGAGTGTGTGCTCAAGCATCCGAACAAAAAAAACCTTTCTTTTTTTTTAAAGATATCTATTTTCATATATATATATATAGATTTTTAAAGAGCATTTCCTTGTTAACACTTTTCCAAATAATAAATAGTTACAATGAGTATGAATATGATTAGACTCTCTGATCATTTATACGATTCTTTTCTTTTTTCTTTTTGGAAAATGTTTTTTATTGTATTTATTAAGAGGTCTTGTAGTGCAATATTTGACATACATAAATTAATAAATATCTATAAGTAGAGTGTTAATTTTTCTTCTTTTTCATTTGATATATTCATATGTAAGTTGATCTTGCAACAAAAATGGACGCAAATCTTTATCATTAAATTGCGTGAGATGGTATTCTATCTTTTTCTTTTCTTTGTATTTCTGAAAAGTCGATCATGCACAAGATTAATATTATCTTTCTTGTTCATGCAAAAATACTCATATGCATGTCGGATGACAAAAACACAAAACAAAAAAAAAATCTCTTTAATATTAGTGTCTTTTGTTTTTTTCCGGTATTATAAGAACATTTTCTTTGTTTTTTCTTCTCTCTTTCTCTTTATCTCTGTATCCCACTCTCGTTCTCTTGTCATATCTTATTTTATTTTTCAACATATAGATATTTGTATAAACTGAAAATGGAAGTCGTTGTCACTACAATTGATTGGATTTGTGTAGTTTTATTTGTACTTGGTTTTATTGGTAATATTCTTGGTCTTTTGGTTTTTTCATCACGCCGTTTTCGTTGTTGCTCAACATATGCTATTTTAGCATTAACATCATTTTCAATTAATTTAATATGTATCATACGTTATACATTATTACTTCATTCAACATCACGACGATGGTTATCTGATAACATTGTCAGTACACATTGGTTAACATGTAAAATCTTTCGTTTATCATCATCAATTCGTGTTCTTGCTGCATGGGTAACTGTATTCTGGGTTATTGAAAGATTTATATATGTTACATCACGTTTACATTTATTATTTAATCGACGTGAAAAATTTCATATTTTTGAAAAATATAAATTTTTATATATGATTATTGTTGCATTAACTATGGTTTTTATTGTAACTGGTCCAAGTGTATTCTTTTTTTCTCGAAATTTAGCAAGGTAAAAAGAATATATATATATATTATTTTTGTAAACTTTTTTATTTAATATAGTCCTAATACAACACATTCATCAATACAATGTACATTTGATGATCAACATGTATCATCGATGTGGCAAAATTATTTTAATGATCTATCATTTGGACTTAATTATCATACAATCAGGTGTTTATTTTCAGAATTAATACCATCATTATTAGTTGCTTTATTTAATATTGGTATAATTGCATGTATTTTACGTACAACTGCGCATGTAAGACGACGACAGCAATATAATCCTAATAATCAAGTATCAATGTCAATAGTAACTGCTACAACAACAAAAATTCCTGCAGTACCACCAACAAATTTATATGATAGAAGTCAACAGTTACAAGGACAAGGTTCAATAAAACAACCATCATTAAAAGGAACAGCAAATGTACCATTTGGAAAAATGTCATGGATGAATATTGTTTTATTATTACATTCATTATTATTTTTTCTTTCATCAAGTGTAGCATCACTTGTTTTTTTTTCGACATCAGATATTTTTTTATCGCATTTGGTTAGTGTTATTACACTTGCAAATTGTTCATTAAATTTCTATATCTATTGTTTAAGTGGAAGAGAATTTCGCAGAGAATTAATACGTATTGCTCAACGTTATAAAAGACATATACAAAAAGTATTTATAAGAAATCGTTATCCACATGATCGTCATCAATTTCCAACACAAAATGGAAAAAATAATATTTATCAACCAGTTAATCAAATGAAACAACGAAATTGTCTTGGTTCACCATATGTAAGATCTCATCCAGTACATTAAATTATAAAAGTCAAAGAATGATCATCTTATATGTTACATTTATTCTGAATAAATCATGAGCAATACTCTATAGAATTCATGCTCAAAATGATATTATTCTTTATTCTATATCTTATGTTATTTTACATATATAAATCTGATGCTAAGTTAAATATTTTATTAAATTATTTGGTATACATAAAAAAAAATGATATTGTTTTGTTTTTTTTTTGTATTAATTAATATACATCCAATGTTACCAATAAAATATTTGTGTCACACAACTATTATAAGAAGAAAAAAAAACAATAATAACTAGCTTGTCATGCAAATATCTTTTTCTTGAATAATAATTCCCTTAAAATATTGAAATAAATGAAAATAATTCTTAATCAAGGAAATTATTCTAATAGATAAATATACATAATCATATAAAAATGGATAAATAAATACAAATAAGTAACTGTAAACGAACATTATCTAATATTAGATAATTAAAATATGTTGAAAGAATTTTTTTTTCTTAAATTAAATCTATTTATAAATGTTTCTAATAATAATGAAAAATATTTGACAAAAAAAAAAAACTAGAATTTGTTGACTTAGACAGTAAAAATGAAAAGAAATCATATTCCGGATACGTTTACTATATTGATTATAAGATAGACTTCTTTTTTCTTTTCACTAATAAATATATGAATTCAAGGTTATATTTATCATTAACTAAATATATGTTTATTTCGTTATCATTTCCTATCTGAATATTTCGTAAAAAGATACTCCTTTCTTTGCATGGCAAACTTTAATTTTTTGTCAGCATGACCTTCTTATTTTATATTAATAAAAAATTTTTTTATTAGTTTTAAAAGAATACAAGTAAGAAAAAATATTAAATAAAATTGTAGAATATCTAATAGAATAAACATTATGCTATTTATTTGATTATATAATTCAATTGTATGTATAAATATCTATAGATATGGAATCAAATAAAATATATATTTAATATTATATTAAGGAAGAGAAATTCTCTCATTGTCAAACAAGAAATTTGTAATCAGTAAAAAAAAAGCTATAATTTATTTTTTACTTCCGATATACAACAAGATTCTGCTTAGTGCAAATTCTAAGTTATACATAAACAAAAAAAAAAAGAATAAAAAGAAAAGAAGATATTATGTTATCGTACATAAAACTCTGTCAATATATGATTATATACGTCTATTATATCCATTCTTTTCAAATATAAATTTTTTTTTTAATTCAGAGAAAATAAAAATTTATGTCTTAAAAAAAAACGTCACACATTCATTGACATCATTTGTTCATTATATATTAAATTAGTATTCAAGTAGAAAGTACTAAATGAATTATTCTATATCGTTTTCAATAGTCTATTTACTTTGTTCAAACATCTACACATGAGATACTGTGACAATCAATTATAGTAAGATGATGAGTATGCCTGTATATTTTTACAAGTGCTTTTTATATTAGAAGATACACAAACACTTGTTATATATCATTCTGCAAATATAGTCTATGTTATTCAATATTAATATATATCTACTTTAGGGATTAGTCTTATATTTGAATAAATCTTATAAATATATATCTTAATATTTATTTAAATACATATATGTATGACATCTTGTCATTTTTCATTAAGATAAAATTTGAAAACTTTCAATTAAGATAATTATAGTTTGTTTAATATCGATTATACTATTTATAACAAAGCAATACTATCTAATAAGATTTTCAAAATATTCAAGTATAATCTTATATACAAGAAAATAGGTCATAACATTCTATTATTTCAAAAAAATAAAAAATTAATTTAATTAAATAGAAAAATAAATTAATCTAATATATGAAAATTAAATTTAATTCAAAAAATAAATGTTTAATTATTATCATTTTATATCACTTTAACTATGAATAAACTAAATTCTTAATCCTTCCAACTCGCAATTTTTCAATCTTTTCATATTTTTTCTAAGAGAAAATAGTATACTAACATATACATTCATCTTTAATGATCCACATCTAGGTTTAATCTTGCAATACTGTTAGAATATAAAATTATATATCTATTATTCATATCTACTTCGAATGAACTAAATGTTCTGATTACGCTAACCTGTCTTTTATCTCTTACACTAATATCAGAACTTTTTGATTAACTCTAAATATCAAATATAAACGTATAGATTCAAATTATTTCTTATCTAATTTGAAATTCAATAAAATATATTCAATAATTAAACTAAATGATTTATATTCAGACAAATGTTTATTATCACATCATTATTCTTTGTTTTCTACTATTACACAATCTCCATCTGCATGATACTTAAGGTTAACCAATAACCTTTCTATATCAATAAATAAACAAATAAATAAATAAGAAACAGGCATATGGAACATTAGCATATATGTTTGCAATGAGATGTCTTCGTTCGTACCGTGCTCTTATAACATTATCTTTTACAGTAGCAATTCTTATTTTTATGTATCGTATATGTTCAATAAATAGAAAATCAACTGTGTTATCATTCAACAGTTTATCAAATAGAATAGATCAACGTTTACATATACTTAGTCAACATTTTAGTCATATTAATATATCAATGTTACTTCATAGATCATCTTCAAATGAATCTCAATCAATAACATATCGTTGTCGAGAATGGTGTGGTGGATGTAAGGATATAAATCGACAGATTTTTTTTTATTACAATTGAGATAAGTTAGATAATATTATTTAGTTTTAAGGGGGTGACCGACTTCGTGGTATTACATCCATATTTCTATTAGCTATACTAACTGGAAGACGATTTTATATAGATATGCCTTATCCATGTGAATTAATAAAAGTATTAAAACCAAATCTATACGATTGGCAACCGATTGTATACAAGTAAAATCATAATTTATATTTCATTTTAAGAAAAATGATACTACTTTTTTTTTCATATAGAACAAACCGTAGTCAATTATATTTAGAAACTATAAGAAATCAACAATTAGCACAAATAGTTTATGAAAACCTTTCTTCAACAAATTTTATTAAAGATTGGTCACAATATGATGATATTTATATAACAACAAATAGTGATTATATGACGCCTGTATTAGCTAATAAACATATAGAAAATATTGTTCGTTTATTAAATATATCATCAAATGAATCTTCACAAGCTCGTTTATTTCCACTTTTTTATGAAGTTCTTTTTCAACCAACAGATCAAGTACTAAATTTAGTTGATCAATTATTAATAAAATTATATCAAGAAAAAAATTTTCAAAAACAATTAATTTGTTTACATATACGTATTGGTAAAAATCCAACAATGATTAATGATAAAATTCTTTCATATCGTGATACAATAGTTGATGATATTCTTCAATTTATTAATAAAAATTTAACAATAAATAAAAATTCACTAATTTTTATAACAAGTGATTCAATGCAAATAAATCAATATATTCTTAATAAATATGATAAAAGACAAACAATATTTATTCCTGGACCAATAATACATATTGATCGTTTATCTTCATCATATTCATCAATTGAACGATGTCAAGGTTTTATTAAAGTTATATCAGATTTTTATGTACTTGGAGAATGTGATACATTAATTATGGCTAGAAGTGGTTTTAGTGATTGGGCAAGTCGACGTCGATATTTAATTAATCAATTTCATCAACTTTATCTTTATTGTCGAGGCATTCATCAAATTACTGGTTATCAATGGAAAAGACCACATATTATATGTTAAGAAATATAAATCTTTCTTTCTTTTTATTTAATCTTATTTAATAAGCTTGAATAAAATAATAATAACAGATCTTTATATAAAACAAAACAAAACAAAATAAATGTCTGAGATTATATCTCATGCAATGATAACATAAGTTGCTGCTGTAGCTACACCACAATTATTATTCTTTCGAGACATAAGTATATAACCATCATTACCCCAATATGTTGACCAAGAATTTTTAATAAGCCAATAATCTTGACCATTTAACGTACCATAACCAACAGCTAATACAGCATGATCTAAATCATCGGGTGTATTTCCTAGAAAGAAAATTATTTTTTTGAAATATTTTTAAAAAAATTAAAATTATCAAATAATTACCACACTCAGGTTCATAATATACTAAAAAAAAGAATATAAATTAAAGGTATTAACAAATATAAAATAATTAATTCGTACCTCCATTAGCATAAAATACTAAACTTTTATGAGAAGCATCAATACCTATAGAATAATAATAATAATGATAGATCTTAGAATAAAATAAAAGTTTTTAAAACCATACCAACAGAAACTGGGCCTTTTTTTACAATAGCAATTTTTAAAGCTTCTTCATTATTTTCCGTTACATTAACATAACCAAGAATTTTAGCACCTTTAGTTGCAGTATCATGATGACAAAAACTATCTTCTTGTAAATATGGACCATAACTATCTTCAAGAGCAATTCCACCATGTTTCATTATATATTGATATGCACGATAATCTTCACCACCATCACAACCATTATTTCCGAAACCCCATGAACAATCGATTAAATCTATTAATTAAAATTTAAAATTATTTTTATTTCAAATTTAAATATATATATATATATATATATATTCAAACCTTGTTCAGATAATCGAATAGATGATCCATGCTAACATAAATAAAGAATAAATATATAATTTTAAATAAATTTTTCTTTTTATTATTTTACTTTAACAAAATAAGCACCTTCAATAACACCTGTTGTACCAAATGTCCAACATGAACCACAAATACCTTGATCTTTAACAGGTGTAACTGCACCCATAATACGCCAATCAATTGAATCTGGAATAGCTTGATTACTTCTTGTTAATTCTTCTATTGGAAAAGGTAGACCACCATTATAACCTTTTGTATGACGACGACCACGAAGTACTCGTAATTCCTCATCCTTATATATCGAAAAATAAATATTGAGTAAAATTCTTATAAAGATTTATATATTTACAGTTCGATCAGCAAGTTTATTTATTTTCATTTTATATGAATGTCCTGCACGATTATGTGTATTTATATAACGATTATTATGTCGAAAAACTTTTAATCGATGACGATGTTCATGTTCATCTTTATAAATATATCCATGTTTTTTTTTAAATTCATTAAATGATGATTGAAGATAATTTTCACCATGACGATTAATATATTCACTCATTGGATTAAATAAAACACGGGGTGATGTATGTTCATTATCAGTATTACTAAATTCTTTACATTTCATTGCTATTGAAAAAGAAAAAAGCTATATATGTATATATAAATAATAATAGATTACTATTAGTAATATGAAATATATTTGAGTCAATTGGTTCTTCATCATAATTATAATAATCAATTGTATATTTATCAAAATGTGATCCAATTAATGTATCATACCCAAACATTTCATAATGAACTGGATGTTTTGTAGCAGCATTAATATAATATGTGTATGAAGATTTTTTATCACCTTCTTGATCAATACTTTGATACATTTCACATTTTATTCCACGCCATTCAGTTGCACCTACATACTAATACAATAAAAAAAAATTTATATCATATTATTAGAAGAAATATATATATCAAATACTTCAAATGAATTTATATCAGGTATAGTATGTTGTACGTCGACGAATTCTTCTTTTGAACCATAAGCTTGAAAACAAGTGATTTCATTTAAAACTTTTTCATCTATAAATAAATTATTAAAAGATAAGAGATGATTTATCAATTTTTATTTACTAGATATCGGTACAATTTTGTAATTAACACCAAAATCGCTGCCACCTTTGCCTTTTCGTTGAATAGTCTTTGCTGCACCTATAATTTAACTTATTATAATAATAATAAGAAAAAAACAAACAAATAACAACTAACCACCATAATAATCAATACGTGAAAAACCTAATTCAACATCAATCCATGATTCAAATGGTTCATTTATTTCTGCATAAGGTAATTGAATAACACCACTAACATGATATCTTGATGGGAGACCATTTTTTGGAGAAGGAGGAGGATTGGCATTTATTGATAATAAAATTATCAATAATACTAAATGAATAAATTAATTACAAAACTGTACATAAAATTACAAAATAAATTTACATAATATATTTAAAATAAATAATTTATGCATATTTTTAATCTAGAAAAAGAAAAAGCATATTGAAGGAGTTTTGCGTCTTACATATCAAGACTTCATCTACTAATTGAATTATAGGTAGATAATAATCAAAAATCAATCTATTTTTCAAAGACTGTCATCTGTTGATATTCTGTCTTATTTAATGACATGATCTATTTTTCGATATTTTTCTTTTTAAATGTAAATATCTATCTAAAGTATCTCACGATATATATATACACGAAAGTATGGCAATATGCGGTAAATTATACTTCAAATTAATGTATAATTTCGAAAAAAGAAAATTTTTAATTTTCACTGATTATAATTCAAGTTGATGATAAAGATCATTTATATTTTTTTAGTATTTTTTTGACATACACACTGAACAACAACAATACATTTTAATAATAGTATATAATAAATGTAATGAAAGAGTAAAATATTTATTTAGCGCTTTGATGATTTATGATGATATTGGCGACGCTCACGGGATGATGATCGATTTTCTCGATGCCGACGTTGATCATTTCTATTTTCATTTCGACGATCAGGACTTGGTGATCGACGATCTCGTTGTCGACGTTCTTCTATTTTACTTTCATTTCGACGTTTAGGACTTGGTGATCGACGATCTCGTTGTCGACGTTCGTCTGTTTTATTTTCATTCCGACGATCAAAAGGAGATCGTTGATCTTGTTGTCGACGTTCGTCTGTTTTATTTTCATTTCGACGATCATGAGAAGATCGTTGATCTTGTTGTCGACGTTCAGTTCGACTAGTTTCATTACGTCGATCACGTTCATCACGACGTGTACGAGATGATGATGATGTTGGTAGTGGTGGTGGCGGTGGCGGTGGTGGTGGTGGTGGTGATGGAGAAGCTGAAGACGATGATGATGTTGATGAAGAAGACGGAGAAGAAGACGACGATGATGACGATGATGGTGAACCTATGTATTAATTTTGAAAATAATTAAATTATTTCAAATCTGACTTTTTTGAAAATCATCTGTGAAATTTAATATTCGAAATCAGATTTTAAATTCATAGGAATAGATTTTTGACTATAGTTCTTCCTTTAACTTATTCTCTATTGCCTTTCAATTCTGTAGAAATTCTTCAATCGAAATGTCAAGTATTTTATTTCAAATGAGAAGACTTGATGAATCGTATAAAAAATTATATAAAATATAATAATACTCAATATTCGATTATCAAATTTCATTGAAGGAATTAATTCAACAAATGCTTTTACTCCATAGAAGGTATTTGCAATCTGAAAAATGAACTATTGAGTCTCACTAGCTTTTAAATGTACACTTTAATTATAGAAATCTTTTGACTTAATATCTACAATGTCACTTCATTTTAAAGATGAGTTCTAAGTGCATAGTTCGTATATAAAAATGTAAATAATAAAAAAAAACCATTTATTTAAATTAATACATACGATTTTTCTTTTTCTTTTTCTTTTTATCTTCTTTATGTTTTTTTGTTTTTTGTTGTTCCATTTGAAGTTCACGAAGACGAGCTTGAATACGTTCATTATCTTTATAATCATCATCATCTTCTTCTTCTTTTGTTTCAGTCTTAATTGGTACTGGTGCTGGTGCAGGTGGAACTGGTACAGGATTTATTCGCAAAAATTCTCGTAATTCGTCTCTATATGAACATAAAAAGAAACTATGATATTAAATTCTAATAATTAATAATATTTACGTCAGTCCACCAAGACCAATTGATGTAAAAAAATTTATTGAAAAACGAGTATTTTTTGGATTATCACGTGGGAAAAGACCTTCAAAATACTCTGTTAATGTTCTATAATAAAACAATAAATAAATTATGAATTATCTTTTTATTTTTCATTAACTTACGGATCAGTTAAACGATTATTCAGTTTCGTTAAACCAAGAAATTCAGCTAATTCTAAAAATAAATTTTTTATATAAACACGTGACGAGGATGTTGTATCTTCTTCTGTTAATCGAATGCAGCGAAGTACCTAAATAAAAAATAAAAAGAATAGAAATATTATTTAATAATAAAAATCATTACATACACCCCATGATATAGCATCAGTAACAAGTAAATGTGCAAAAAATTTTGCAACATTACGTAATTTAACATTTTCAAGACGATGAACAATTTCGTATTGGTCTTGAAATACTTTTTCGAAACATTCAACATATTCTTTTTTTAATAAACAAAAACGTTGGCCAAGTAAACCAAAAAAACGTTCATATGTACGTTGTTGTGCACAACTATCAAGGATCATTTGACAAAGTTCCATCTAAAATTTTAAATAAAATTAATAAAATATTTCAAAGAAAAAAAAAAGCATACTTCTTGACCAGGACGTAAATTCATTTTAAGTAATTTGTGTGCACATTCTTCAGCACCAATACTTGATTGAATTGTTAAATATATTGTACGACGAAGTGTTACTAAATTTGTTTCTGTTTGATCGATAATTGTTTGTTGTTTTTCTTCTATAAAATAGAAAAAGATTTAAATCTTGAATTTTTGATATTGAAAGAAAAGAAATGGTATATTTATGTTAAATTTTATGCAAATATTTCTATACGTAGACTATCAAAAGTTCAGAAAATGTAATTTACATCAGATTATTATCATTAGAAAACAATAAATTTAGATATTAAATGAATATATAATCAAGACTCTCCATAGCTTTGGTAAGGAGGAGATGCTAAAGTTTTTTCACCAGTACAACAGATAATGAATTATTTTAAATAGAAAGAGTATAAAACTTTTACTAATGGCAAAACTACGCAAATCCTCTTTATTTAAAATCTAATTGCATGTTTAACGCGGAGTTCAGCCAATCTTGATAACTAGTAAGGAATCAGATATTTTATCTCATGGAGTGAAACATAGCTTTATAATATTGTTCCTGCCAAAGATGATCATGCTTATGACAATTAATGATTCATGAAACGCTTATTACGCTTAATTTAGAAAATCATAGTTGGTTACGACTTATTTTTGTAAAAAGAACTCGGATTGCTATTATGGGAGCCAAATTTTTCTAAAATCTGTCCTCTGATTAAATGCAAACCTTGGTCTGTCTACAAGGTTCACGAGAATAAGGCTGCTAAGTAAGTCTAGCAGATGTCATAGACTGAATGTGAAATTCGTAAAATCTAGTCTGGTTACCAAAAGTCAAAGACTATCAAAAATTTTTGCAGATACATCCCACAGTGGAAAAGATAGACTAGTCCAATCCATCTTCACTCACATCAAGAACTATGTATATAGGGATAACTATTTATCTATTGAAACAAAATAATATTTCTTTTTCTTAATTTATACTCGAGAAAACGTATTCTAACATTTCATTTTTGTATTTCTATTTCTTGAATTGCTTACATTTTAACAGACTAATATCTATAGAATCTAAACAATCAATCGATTAATCATTACATTTTCTCTAAAAACAGAAATGATCTCTTTCCTAACATATAAATATCATACATATTTTATAAGTAAATTTCTGAATTACTATTAAAAAGATCAAATTTTATCCTTTTTAAATAATAGTGAGTTGATCATATTTCAAGTATATGACTAATTGTTCGATCTTGAATAGTTTATAATTATTAAACTTGAAACTTTTCTGGAAAAATATACTTTAATATCATTTGAAATATAATTAATTTGACATACTTTCTGCTCCATCGACTTCTTGTTCTTCTTCATCAACATCATCTTTTTTTTCATCATTTTCTTCATCATCTGATGAACCAGAACTGGAGTCATCTTCATCATCACTACTTTCATCAAGAATTGTTTTTCGAATATCTTTATATTTTTCTTCATTTTCTTCGTATTTGTCATCATATTTAAATACATCTAAAGAGCAAAAAAAAATACAGAAATTAAAAAAACATATTTTATTAAATATATATATATATTCTTACCAAGCATTGGTTCTGGTTCACATGGATCATCTAATGTAAGCATATGTGTATATTGATCATTTTCTTCAACTAAATCAAGACCAGCTTGAATAGCTGGATTTGCTTTAAATTGATCTTTTCGTACAGCAAATAAAACTTCTATCATATATTGTGTACGTTTATCTAATGATGATTCATGAAGTAAATTTCTTAATGTTGAAAATACTGAATCTAATCCACGTGGACTAACTTGAGATAGTTTTTGTCCACATTCTTTCAAAAAACCAATAGCTAATTCAACACTATCATCTGAAGGATTTTCAAGTAAAAGAACAAGCATTTGTAATGCAACTATTTCATGAAGCTAAATAGAGAAAAAAAACAATCTAATTGATTTCTTTTATTTAATAATAAATAATACATACAACATTTTGATTCACAAGATGTGCTATAAATTTTGTTGCTGCTAAACAATTACTTTTATCATTTCGTTGATATGTTCGACGAAATGATGAAATAAGACGTTTAACAATTAATTCACCAATTTGTGGAAATTTTGTATTGATAACAGAAACTAATGCAGCATAAACAGGTGTATAAAATGATGATGCTGCTTGTGCTTGAATGATACCACGTGCGAGTATACCACGACCACGAACAATATTATCTTTAAATAGTTCACGAATAATTAATGGTAAATTTGATGTATTAACTTTATTAACTCGACCATTAATAGTTTTTTTTAAGGCTTCCCATGCTAAACGCTGATATTCAGCTGATGATTTATCAGTTAATGATGCCTTTAAAGAGAAAAGAAAATAGGGATATATAATTTCAAATGATCATACTTGTAATAAACGAAGTTTAGCTGGTGGCATATAAAGACCTCCTGTACGTGGTGGTACAGCAGGTGTTGTTTGAGTAGACGGTGGATTTATAGGTTTTTTTGATCGTACTTCACCTTCTTCTTCATCATCTTTGTTTTTTCGTTGTTCATAGTCATCATCGTCATCTGATTGTGATGATGGAGTTGGAGTTCGGCGAGTTCGTTTAGATGATTTTTCATATTCTGGAGAATCTGATGGTGAACGACGACGAGATGAAGATGATGGACCAGAAACACGAGTTACCTCTGATTTTAGCATTCTTTTCTAAACAAAACTGAATATTAGATATTAGATTTTAATGTAGGATGGACGGACGTAACATATAATGTAATTTCGTTTTTTTTTTTTCTTTCATTACATGTAAAACCAATCAGAAGAGACGTATGAATTAATCTAGAAATAGATGTCGTTTGTTATCGATGCTAATATAGATTAAAATCAAATAAATGATACATTATTTAGAAATACTCCTGTATATTATAATGCTGAATAGTTCTTTGTAATATCTTTTAAGTGATTCTTTAAACGGTAAATTGAAATATTGAGAAGTTACAATAAATGAATCTTTCTTTTGAACATCGAAATGAAAGAATCGATGATGAAGATTTTATATAAAATTCATATGGACCTAAGATAAAAACGATAGCAAATATAGATTTGATTTATTAGACAACAGTATAAGTTTACTTCTATAATAGGATCATGTTGATTTGTTACATCATAATGTTAAATTCTGTTTAAGAGCGTAGGTATAAAAATTTTTATTTGTTGTTATTCTTTACTTCCAACTAATCCATTTTAAAATGATTTATCAAGTATTCTTTTGATAACTAGAGATTTCAAATATTTGTTGAATGCTCATCAATTGTAATAGAAAGCCTCTACGTGTAACAGTATGAACGCGTTGGTGAAACCTTTCAATACATATGTTTGTGCATATATATATATTATAATGCTTTGTTAATCAATTCTGTTTGTTGAGTTTTTATTTATAATAAAATTCTCTGCTTACGAACTTAAAAGGTTTGATAAAAATTTTTGAAAAATTCATCATACCGACTTTGATGGATTATTTAATTATGAAATCATGTTCTCTTCATGACAAAAACTAGTTTTTTTGTCAAAAATATGTAGAATGACAGCGCGAAGAGCTTAGGATAAGAGAGAGACACTCTCAAAAATGAGAGAAAAATGTGATTCAACACACTAATGCTCTGAAATGGTTGAAATTGAGTTCACATAGTTTAAGTTTTCTCCTAGAAAAAAATCTGTAGAGATCTTATTATTTTTCGTTCCAGTTTTGCATAAGATTAAACGCTTGTCGATGTTTTTTACTGCTGAAGACGGCCACAATTATGACAGTTTTTAAACAACGTAATTACTATTGGATTACAGCAGAAACTCTCGAGATTGTGTCAAATTTTTGAAAAATAAGTAAACGCCTCTTGTTGTCCGAGACAGCAGAGATTTTGGCCATCGTAAGTATCACTGAATCAGTTCTAACTGTATAGCAATATAATAAAACTCCTTTCAGATTCAGTTATTATTATCAAAGTAATAAAGTTCGTATGGTCACAAATCGCAGCAAAATGTGAATCGAATTTTTCTTTTAAATTGAATAAAGTTTGAAACCATATTTTTTTACTGATGTCAGCTAAGATTTGAGACAATACTCATGCAAAATCAGAAGAATTTGAAGGCTGATTTCTTCGAAAATAGGAGAAAATTATCATAAATTTGTCTAAAACATAAGAGAGGTACTTTCTCTAATCTATGCTCTCTCTAGCCGCGATGCCACTGAATATGTACCGAAATATCTATATATAAACCAATTCTTTAAAGCAATACTAAAAAAAATAATTTATTAATCCAAAGAATCTAGCGACATCTTTATTTAAAAATATTCTCTACGATTTCCATGACATGTTAACCAGTTTATGGTTGTTCTATCAGCTAATTTATACTTCACTTTGTTTGTTTACT
>JAJEKB010021883.1:0-28606 GCA_022393335.1 Macrotrachela quadricornifera | reverse complement strand
GGGGGGGGGGGGGGGGGGGGGAGCGCAAAAACTATGACTTAAAACTTACCCTCACATTTTTCATTTGTGAGTTCCACAAAATCATTACAAGAGAGGAGTAAAATAAAAAATCGATTCTAACCGACAGTTTTTGAAGAAACCGGCGGTTTTAATAAAAAAATCAACGTCATGGATGAAAAAGCACAAAAAATAACGTCCTTTTAACCAATTATGCGTCAAAATCGAAGCTCAAGCCTAAGTCGAATGTGTTTTGGATATATTTAAGGCCCAGCCCCCACCCAAAAAACGTCAAATTTGTCGATTTTGCGATTTACAGCGCATTAGATAGAGCAAACTGTTTACTATCGAATGCACTATAGTTTAGTGAGTTTATGTTTAGTTTTAAGGTTTCTACATAAGTTTTTCTGAACGCCCTATTCAAAAAAATGATGCTTTTATGAAACGTTGGATCTTTAAAGTCCTTCGAATTATTATAACAGAATGTAGTTTTTTTGCTGCAAAGAGTGTTGCCCTCAAGTCGATTCTATTGTGCAACGATAGATATGTTCATTTTTAAGATAATTTGACAAAAACCTATTTTTACATGAAAAGTCTTGAATTTCACTTATAAAATGTATTTTACGTTTTTCTCAAAAGAGAAATTTGATTTTGACGTTATCGTGCGTCCCAGATTTCTCCACCATTTTAAACGTTAAAAAGTCCGGGTTGGTTTTAAAAGGTAGCTAAGGTCTACCACTACAACTTAACAGAGCCCGATTTTTCGATTTCATAATTGTCGTCAGATAAGGAGAAAATGTTTGAGATCCAACACCCCACGAATTTCATATCGTAACGTAAAAGTTCTATAAAAAATGAACTACAGAGAAACTAAAAAATTGGCCTCTGTTAAGTTGTAGTCCTACATCTTGGCTACATTTTAAAACCAACCCGAGCTCTCTAACGTTAAAAATGGCAGAGAAATCTGGGACGGACGAAGATCCATTTTTGGGCCTTAATTGTGAGCTAGCTCTTGATAGATTTCATATTTCGAGCTGAAATCTTTACTGTGAGGTCATCATACCTAGATACACCATCTCTGAAAGTTTCATCAAGATTGGACGCTCGTAAGCATAAATGGATTTTTGGGTGGGGGGTGGGCCTTAAGAGAGATTCTCGAGAGGAGATCTCCACTCAATGCGAGAGTCACCGAAGAAGATAAAAATTTCAATTTTTTAAAATCTCAAATGAAAGGTCTCGGCAAACCATAAACAAATCCAACATATCAAGTGATTTAGCCTTATCTATGGAAAACGCGAGCTGAAACAAGTTTGAGAAAGTCACTTTTGACTTTAAAAACTGCTATTCTGATGGTATGTTTAGTATGTTGACATTATCTCACAAATGACTCGACCATTTGAGCTCAGAAACGTCTCGTTTTATAGAAAATAGTTTAGGCTACAACTTTATTCAATTCAAATCCTAGACGTATAAGCCGATAAAAGTGGCATCGATCAAAACGTCTTCAAAACGCAAGAAATGGCTTCTTCTGAGAGATCGATATTTTGAAGTTTCCTACTGTGCTCTACAGAGTCCTATAGTTTTTTTTCACCAGACAAAGATTTTACCAAGGTACATGTTTTAATACTAAATTGTCAAGGTCAAAAGGTCAGGTGAGAGATCAAGTTGGCATAGACCACACTGTGAGTTATCCTATGTCGTAACCATTGGGCATACCTCTTACAATTTTCTTTAGAAATTATGAAACCTGACTTCAGATTCGTGCTCAGTTCCCAAAATTGGATCATATAGGATATTTTAAAATGATTCCTTACTTCTATCAAGCTGAGTCGAGACCATGGGTCTCTTTATGGACATATGATACACCTCCGGACAAAAGTCTTTCCCACTCTGTTGTTATATTATTATACTTTGCATGAAATTTATTGCCAAGTAAAGATATAACATGAAAATTTTATTGCAGTAAGATCTGTACACTATATTGCAATAAAACTCTCATGTTATATCTTTACTTGGCAATAAATTTCATACAAAATATGATGGTATAACAACAGAGAGAGAGACGACTTTTGTTCAAGGGTATATATCGATTCCTATTAAAGTATTTCAAACAACATGAGGTATCAATAACAAAATTTTATTATTATGAAGTTTATTTGCAACTATACCCGACGTAAGATGTTTTATACTTTCAATTATTTGTTATCTGAACCTTGTCTATAAAGAAGCTATTGATAGCTTTCATCACCTTTGTTAAAATTGCGAAGACGCTTATATTCTTTCTAACTTACTTACAACAGAGCTAGGATGAGTACAAGTACTGCAAGTAATAGTAATGCACTTGTACTTCAAAAAATGTACCTAGTATTTGTACTTTTAGTTGACGACACATACTTGGTACTTATACTTATACTTCACGATAAATACTTAGTGCTTGTATTTAGATGTGGGAACAGAAAATCTTGCACTTGAGTTTCAAGTACGAAACAACGTCCTATATTTTATTGAAAATATCTCTTATGTATTGAAATACTACTACCATTAATAATACTTTAACGGTAATCATGATTTTTGACTCACTCTAGTGTTTTCATAGGGAACTGATACATGACTTCTTACTGAATTTAGAGGTAAATTCTATGCTTGTCCTTCATCTTAGTATAGTAATTTTTATTATTAAGAATTTTCATTAATACGTTTTCCGATAGCTCAATTTTTCAAATCTATATATACAAAGAAGAAAGCTTGTTTGTCTGTTTGTTCTTCATGCATTTGGACACCGTGCGAGTAAATGCAATGAAATTTTGCATGAAGTACCATTTCGTCTAGGAAAGATCATAGAGTAGTTTTCGACCCAAAATTTTCACCTGACGGGGATATTTGTCCCCTCTTACCGTTGGATCTATTATAGTAATGCCTCTTTCAGAGAATTTGTACGTATCATTGTTTTCTCAATAATTTAAAAACGGAAGTATATAAAAAGATGTGCTTTTTGTTATTGGTCACCCGACATTTTAGGGTAATAAAAAGAAAACGAATAAAATGTATAAGATGAAGTGCAAACGCATGATTGAAAATATCTATCGAATATAGAAAGTAGGAAATGAGACAAAATTCCATTACTCATAACTTATAATCTATATATATAAATATGTTGGATCTGTCTGTCTGATTTTTATGCATTTGGACATCGCACGAGCTAGCGGTGCCAAACTTTTCATGGCGTACTCTTAGGTCCCGAGGAAGATCGAGAGAGAATCAGGATGACTGGCAAGATGGTTCGGCTAAAATTTCATACAGGTTATGATACATTGCGATTTTTCCGAATCTTTCAGAAACTTTGGAGCATTTGCTGCTTTGTTAGAATATTCTCCGCTTAGTGTCACTTTTTTTGCACTGGGTGTTGCTATAAAATTTGGGAATATGTATGAGTTAAGAGAAAGACTGTCACATTCCCACATTATTTGCTGAATTATCCGATTTAAAAATGAATGTAAGTGTATGCACAGCGGGTCATGTAGTAATAATAGATGAAAAGGTCTTAAGCAAGCCTTCTATACATCTTCTGTCGTTTTCTGACATGGTAAGTTTCCAGTATGGAGATTTCCCGAGCAACGCCGGGTACTACCGCTAGTATATCAAAAAGGTTATTGTTTTTTTTAATAAAGATAACAATTAACTTACTCATTCTTTCGTGAGATTGATCAATAATGTTGATAAACTTCTGAGAAGTAACTCACTTCCGTTTATCTTCATACATTCCATCCTATAAAACAACAAGATAAATATATATCCAACTCATGATTAAAAAAAATAAAATATTCTTCCGAAAAAAATTGTTTTATTCCGTATTTCTTCTATATTGCAACTATAAAAACACATTCATTTAAAAACCTAATTACATATGCTGAAAGTTTGCATCGTTTTCTATCTCTTTCTATTTATACATTTTCATTTGTACTTGTGGTTAACAAAAAATGATTGAGTACAATGAGCTATCTCCTCCCATATCTAGATTCCTACAGATTTGACGCTTTTCTTTGTCATCAAAACTAATTTTAAAAATTTTCAGTAACAATAAAATAATCATATTGTAAAAGCAATTATGGATTCTGATAGAATTTAAAATTCTTTATCATTCTGTATATTTGTTCATTATTTTACATTTATGTGCTAGAGAATAATCTGAGTATTACGGTGACATCCTTCTTAGCAAGCTTTAAGAGTATATAATTTTTTTTATATTATCTCTTTTGATTTTGTTTCAAAAGCGCATAACACTAGACAACTTTATGTTCAATTAGAATCTATAGTAATGAAATATTTTAAAAATTACTTCTTGATGATAAAGAAAAAGTCAAGTTTGTCAGAGAATCTGAACATGATGATACCTTCATTGTGCTCAATATTATTTAGTAATAGATAAATGTAAATATATACATAGGGATAAAAAACTTTACAAACTTTTAGCATATGTAATTAGTTTTAAGATAATGTTTTTCTTTATAGTAATATATGAGAAATGCAGAACGAAAGACTTACAAATAGAACTTTGAATTGTATTATACTCACCTGTGTGAAAAATGCACTGCGTATTGTAAATGTAGTTTTCGACATATAAAAATACGTTAAATTTTTAATGATAATGCATCCAATATAAGGTATGTGCAGTACTGTATCAGTACATGATGATGTATATCTAATTTTTGTAGAGCATCATTTACTTGTAACATAATATAATACGAAAGAATAATAGTTCGAGTTTTTCCTTACAAACATGACGCAAAGATACACTTTTACATAGTCAAATAACTGATTTTATCCAAAATTATTCTTTAAAATTTTATAAAAAATGAATTGCATTAATACAAAGAATTAATCTAACCAATATGGTTTTTATTCGTGACAAAGATGATGGTTTAAATCATGAACAAACATATTTAGCTGTGTTTAGTCAACAATTATGGTGTGTTTTTCTTTATTATTCACAGTTAAACGATGATGACTAAGTTGTCTTATAGACATGATTTACTTTGATCGCCAATGAGTTTTTATCATTCCTCCAAACATTCAGCGGGTAGCATCCTTAATCTATCGTATAATAATAGCTGAATAGTTGAAAATTTGAAAACTCGAATACTCGAGTTACAAAAATTTAAAAGTTGAAAAATCAAAGATGAGTTTAAAACTCGAAACGAATTAACGGTTTCTAGACTACTGATTGATGAAGATGAGTTTTGTTTTGTTGGAGATATATTCAAAATATTGTTAGCAGTATAAATCAATTTTATAGGCTTTTATTTTTTATTGCTTACAACAGATTGACTGTGTCTAAATTTAAACAAAACCGTTTTGAAATTACTTTGTGTCAAAATATTCTGAATCAGAAAGCTCCACAAATAGTGAAAGTTTCATTGAAATCACAGACCATTTTTGTACAATCTAGTTCAGATCTTATCATAACATTGATCTATGAAACTAGCTGCATGTTCGATCTTGTCAACTTTTTTATAGTAGATATAATTCATCAAGGTTTCCAACATGCATCATGCTTCGGTTCAAAAGTGATCGGACATCTTGCAGCCGATTGAATATGTTAATAAATTCAAGTATCTGGGAGTTACGATCAAAACAAAATTGGGTTGGAGCTTATACATATCCGAAAGAATGAAAACTGAGAAAAGTTTTCAATGGAATGAGGACTATTTTCCGTACAATTCCAAAAAATGCTATTGACATGAGGAGAAAAGTCTTTTTGGCTTATGCTCTACCGCATTTTATATGGTTGTTCTGTATATGGTTCTTTTTTACCAGTAAGCAGAAAGAGCAAATAGAACATATTTTTTGTTCAGGCATAAGACTTGTATATTCATTGCAGGGTAGGGATGATTTCACGACATTAGTCCTTAGTCAAGAAAAGTCCTTACATGATTATCTCTTCTCTTACTGGCGAAGATTTTCATTGCATTTAGAAAGAGCAGAGGAAGCAATGTGCTACCAAAATACTTGGACTGCTTACTTGATAGCTACCTCTCCGGATAGAAGTTGATATAAATCTATGAAATTTAGGAAAAATGGTAAATTCCCCAACAGATTAGCTGTTAGAGCTCAGCACTCTCGAATTGATTGGTTAGAATTTGATGACATCCACGGTAAGCAATATGAGTATTTCAGGATTACAAACACTATGCTGAATTTGTTTATATATAAATACTGTGTGGTATTATCATAATTTGAATCCTTTAAAGATAAAACATACATATACTTTCCGTCTCTTCACTCATTCACTGTTGATTATTTATCAGTGTGATCTACAGTCTTGACCTTCAACATTTGAAACTTATTTATTTATTTTTTCTTTATGCTTCTATGCGAGTTCCGATGATGTGCGTTTGGAGGTGTGATTGACATCTGTCTGACTTTTCTCTTTCTTTTTCTGATGTCATCTCTTTTCTTATTTTCTTGTGAACCCAATTTTGGCACAATAAATACTTGATATAAAAAAAAAAGTGATGGGACATCTGTGAATGCTCTTTCATGAGTAGAAAAGATTGTAACAATCATGGGTTGTTTCTACACATTTTTTTAATAAATCTATTAGACACAATAAGCAAATTAAAGTCGAATCACATTTAGAATGAAAGACACGTAGCGAACAATACTAAATTGAAGATTAACCATGTAATTACGGTATCTTTATCCAAATCAATTTTTCTATGAATCAAATACTTGAAAATAAGTTTATTTGAGAGATAAACGAAGGATCAGGTACGTGATAACTCCATATTGCTTAAAAGAGTAGAATCAATTGACTCGTTCTTCGATAATGAGTAAATCGTGGGACTTATGTGAGTCTATTCATCTTTGAAACAAAGTTTCTCTTTTTTTTAATATTTACTGACAGATGTAAACAATGATATTGTTTTCTTTATTCACAAAAAAAATTCAAATCAAATAGTTGTACGTTGAAAAATAAAATTTCATTATTACACATTGAGAATTACACATAAATCAACCGCATTGAACAACTCCAAAACAATTCAGTAGTTTTTCCAAACTGAGTAAATAAAAAATAAACTATAATTTAATTCTTAAAGAATAATATTCACGAGTATATAAATTCAGAACAAAAAATAAATTATATTTATTGTATTATTCTTGTAATGTTTGTCGTCTTTGTGATGGATTTGATGTATTACTTTCTGATGAATGATGAACGCCCGCCCATGAAGCACTTGCTCCTATTTTAGAATAATTTGATAATGATGATGAACCATCATATGATGTATCATATTCATTTCTATGCATCTGACGTTGTAATTGAACTTTTAATTCATTAAATCGATTTATATATCGTTCAGTAGAATTTTCTTTTTCCTAATAAAATCAATTTTATTAATTTTAATTTAAAAAAATGTATTTTTAGTTTTCCTTACTATGCGTCTTTTTTCTTCAAGTTGATCAAGACTTTTTTTTTTATTTATTTGAAGTATATCTTTGATTTCTTCATACATTTCTTCAAGCTATATAAATAAATAAATAAATAATATTTTGAAAATATTAAAATGATATTTACCGTTTGAATAGTTGATGCACCAACATTCGCATTCATTTGAGCACTTTTTTCTTTTAACATATTTATTGTATTTCTAGAAAGATACAAATCAAGATTTTTAAATATAATTATCTTAAAATTACCTATCTGTTTCAGTCATTTTAATTGTATCTATTTCTCGTTTCATTTGTAATTGAACATGTTCATTTACTCGAGATATTTCTCTATAAATTTAATTAATTAATAGTATGAATTGTACTTTAATTTTGACTTACTCTTTACGGATAACATCAATTTTATACAATTGTTGTTTATAATCATTGTTAATATCTTTTTCTAATTTAGTATAATGCTAAAAAAATTTCATATGAAAATTTTTTTATTTTATATAAAAAGTATAAAAAAAACTAACGAACTTCATTTAAAATTTTCTTTTCCAATTCTTCTTGTTGATGCAATTTTTCTGAATAAAGTTGAAGTAAAGATTGTTCAATTTGTTCAATATCCTTTAAAAAAATAAAATATAAATTAATATAAATTAACTATTCATTTATTTATTTATTTAATAATAACTTTTTTATTAAATATATTTATTGTTCGATTTTTATTTGGTGGATTATTTAGTGTTAGTGATCGATCACCTTGAAGTTGAAGATATTTTTGAAAACGATCTTCTTCCTTTTGAATTTTCTATATAAACAAAAAAGAATATAAACAATGTGTTGAGTGTTTAAAAAAATAGTACAGAAACCTCTTTACTCTAGTATTCATATCTTTTGAAGATTTCATGTAATTTTTTAAGCGGAGCTTAAATAATACTATTAAAGTTTGTAGATTATTTCGATCTAAAATTCTGCATATAGGAAAGTCTCTTATGTTAATATTATTTTAAAATCATCTATCTATTTTACGAATTTTTCTTAAAAATCTAATGAAAATACCTTTTGATAATTCATTGAAACACTTCGTGCTAGATTATGAATCGTTTGATCTCGTTTAAGAATAATATCTCTTGATTCACAATCGTTGACTGAAAATACTTTACATAAATTTTTTTTATCATGTAATTTACTAGCAGCAATTAAATGTTTTTGATACCAATTTGTATCATGTAATACTGTTGGTGTTTTTTGTTTGTCATCATTTCTATTTAATGATGGATTATGATTTCGTATGAATATATTTGAAGGTAATTCATTAAAATTATTTGAATCTATTTCTGATTTATTTAAATATAAAGAATGATCTAATAATGGTTCAACAAGTTTATCAACCAATTCTTCATCTTTAGAATTAATATAAATATTTCTTCGAATAAATATAAATAAACTTGATGATTGTGTAGGAATATTTATTTCATTTCTTAATACAATATGACGATAACCAGGACGTAAATGAGTTATTGGTATAAAACTTTGTCCAAGAAACATTCCATCATCAGTTAAAACAATAAAACGAATTGCAGCCATTTCTGGTAAAATTATTTTTGAAAATCGAATTGAATTTTTATTTGAACCAATATTTGTATCATCATATATAGCTTGAAAACCATTCCATTGTTTTGCACGTAATTGATATTCATTACGTTTATTTATATCACCATATGTTCCATACATTTGAATATTAACATATGTTGGTTCACGATCTTGACATAAAAATTGACCAGATATAACTTTTATATCAATATCATAACTAACAACATTTTCAACATTTTTTTTAGCTCGTGGATCAAATAAACATCGTGATTCACATAATGTAGTTGGTTTTTTTATATAACCACAACCACCATTAAATGAAAATAAACCTAAATTCAGTTGCATTGGAACATCTAAAGTAAAAATTAAATACTAATAGTATTTTTTCTCAAAGAGGTTAGAATGTCATTAATCGTTATAAAAAAAACTGAATCCGAACTAAAATTTATGTAATTCTTTTATTCTCACCTAATGTTTGATAATTTAATGCGACCATTTGACATCCAATACTCCAATATATATATGGATTATAATTAGTTGAGTCAAAACGTGTACCACGTGGATATATTCGACTTAATTGTCGTTGATTATATGCAAGAAAATCTTTTGGATATGTTTGAATTAAATTTTGTGCTCTATCTTCAGTAAATGATGACATTTCAAAACTTCTATTACGTTCTTGTGCATATGTAAATGTTTTAAATCGTATAGGAACTATATACTGAACAAGATCAGACATAGCTTTTGTTGCTTTTGTTTCTCGTAATGGATCAACAGTTGATGAATGAAGTACATTGGCAGGTATTTCATTAATTGGTGTATCTTCATCAGAAAAACCTTCATCATCAATAATTTTACCATGACGAGGTTGTTGATTCAATAATTTGATTATTGCTTCATTATATCGAAACATTTCATCTGATGAAGCTATAAGATGTGATAGTGCAGGAGATGATGCATCTGTACTTGCACCTGTACTCTGACCACTACTACTAGTTGCTGATATTGTACCTGGTTTTGGAATAGACATTTGAACATTTTGATTATTTAGTTTTGAAATTGGATTTGGATTAAGTTTTTTATTTTTTATTAAGATTTTATATTGAAGATCATTTGGACTTGGTAATGGACAATTTTCTTCACATGGATGAGTTTTAAGTGGTTCAATTAAAAGTTTATCACCAAATATATCAACAAAATATTGTGCCATTTTAGCTTGAGCTCTAGGACTATATGTGAGAAAAACAAATGATATATTGTTTATGCCTTGTTTTTAAATTTTATTTTACCCGCAATGATTTTCAATTGAAAGTATTAGTGGATATGAAGATACTTTAAAAGCATAATCTCGAATTGTAACAATAACATCAATAAAAAGTATAGGTTGCATAGGTGTATTTTTATGTTTAATTTCAGGTTCATCTTGACTATCGACTACATCTAATTCAATACATCGACATCCTGTTAATAATACTTGTCGATACATTTCAGTACTTGCACGTCCAGTGATTTGATTTGCTAAAAACAAAAAAAAAAAAATTTTAATTGAATTAAAAAATTTTTTTTTTATTTAAAAACCTGTTATATATGTATTGTGAGACGACGCAATAAAATAATGTGCTAAAGGTTTATTCATATCCATAAAAAGATTTAATTTTGTTGGATCAAATACTAAATTATCAGAGCTAAGTAAATATCGAAGAAATGATTCATCATTCATTCCTTTAAAAATTTTTCAAAAAAAAAATTATTTATTATAATTAATATTATTATAAATTTAAATAACCTCTGTTATTAGAATTTTCATCATATTGTGTATATTTTTTAATTAAATCTTTTGCTTTTTGTTCATAACAATCCATTTCAACAGAATCATCATACATATCATTTTGTTTTTTAATAAATACTTTCATATTTTCCCAACTAAGATATCCACGATTTTTTCCACCTCTATAATAAAATAAAATTTTTATTTTATACTATATTTTAACGTGACCAATCTCATTAAACACGCTCTATTTAATTACTATATTATCATATGACAGATACGTCTCAAATACAGTCTCCAATTTATATAGCTCACATTATCAGATTCTTAGATCGATGATCTCAAGTGAGACAATATATAAAAGACATGTTTTTTTATTCAACAAGAATTAAATTACAAAATGAGGCTCTCATATGTCATTTCATATAATTTCCAATAGACGATATCATCAAATCAATATTTGCTCTGGCGGAAAGAATACATACTGTTTTTACAAGCGCCTAGATGTTATAATTCATGTTCGGTACATACAACCCCAAATAGTATAAATTTTGATGCACTGATTTATACCTTCACTAGTGTCATAGTCAGGCTTTTTTCATATAACAATATTAGTAATCAAATAGAATGCGTTTAATGACTATATTAAATAGAAATCCCTACTTATTTGTAGACAATGTATGACCTTTAAAAAGATTCTTTAAGTTTCGTTACTAAAAGACATGTAGAACTTAGAATAATTTCTTATCAAAATTAATCGGTGTGTATAGGTTTTGTCCGAATAAAAATGCCCAAGTTTGCTTTTGTTCATTTTTTTCGTTTTCTGTGTCGCATGATAAAAAAAGAAAATTTCCTCAAGCTTTCTTTATAAAAATAAAGTACTTCTACCACTACTTTTGAATTGTCCTATGTGTACAAAATGCGATTTGCGTAACATTAAATCTTTTTTTTGCCAACATAGAAAGTAAATATAAACAATCTCTTCGAGCAAAACTTTTATGCTTACTTAAAGCTTGACAACAAAAAAAAATATTTTATTCAATGCTAATATAAACCGAAGGGTAACCTTTAAACTATCTTTAGAAACGTAATAGAAATTTAACTAATAGAATACATTCGATTAATAATTATAATCAAACTGTAAAATGAAATTCTTACATTACATAAAATACTTCATCAATTTCATTACGTTCCATAAGATGCATATATAAACGAAAAAATATATTAAAAGTAAATTGATCTTGTTTAATAGCCGATTTCTAATATATAAATATATATTATTTAAAAATAAAAATTCTTTACTCACCATTTGATTTGGTAATTTCAAATATTCTAATATTTGACAGATTCTTTTCTCTTTATTAAAATCACGAGGATTTTTATTTAAAAATTCTGCTAAACTATAAAATATAATAATAAAACCAAAAAAAAAATTATAAGAAAAACAAAATACCGTCGAACAGATATTGTTTTTTTATCAAGATCAATTAATTCATTAATAATTCTTGAATGAATTTTTTCAAGACATTCTAAACTTGATAAATTTCTTAAAAATGGATTATGTCCATATCGAAATAATAATTCAGCTAATTCCTAAAAGAAAAATTATATATACTTAGAGAAATCCAAAAATAATGAGAATGATTATTTAATACTGTATATTAAGCTTGAAAAAAATTTTCGGTACGATCTCTTTTTTTATGATACGCGATGATTATGCTAATATCTATTCAGTGCATACTTTTTTCTAAGGCTTTCAATTGATCTTTTTATGAAAAAATCTATCCGAGAAGTTTTTGCCGATGAATTTCTAATTACCAACTATAGATTCAAACTACTAGTGGAAGATCTTTGTTTTCATAAAATTCAGGATTATAGCTTAATATACAGTATTAAATTTTTTCGTACGCGAGCATAAGATGGGCATTCAAAAGAAAAATGAATTGTTCGTAATTCTGATGAAGGAACAAATGTATTTCCATAATAAATTGTAAGCCATTTTGATGTAAGTGCAACATCAAGTATACCCATATCCATTTTATTACAATTACCCTCATCCTAAAAAATATTAATATAGATATAAAAATTTTCTTTTTTTTTTTTTTTCAATAAGATTTTACTGAAGGAAGTGATACTTGTGTACCAGTACGAGTATCATGAATTAATGCTATATCAAAACATTCAGTTTCCTTAAAATAAAAATTATTTTATTTAGATGAATTCAAGATAGATATAGTTACTTTTTTTCCTTTATTTAAACATATTAAATAAAAACCTTTTGTATCAATTGATAAAGTAACAATACTGGGATTCTAATAAAAATAAATCAATATAACAGTATTATATTTATATATTTATTAATTACCGCAGATTTTTTTATCACTTCAGGCCATTTCAAAGCAAGTATACCCGTTTGTAAATAAGCTGGAATTTCATTTGATCTATGAGATACTGCCATGTCTATATGATCTAAATAAAAATTACATTTTAAAAAAAAAAATGAATCACTAAATTTATAACAAATAAAAAAATGATATCTTGTTTTCAAGGAGACGATACCTTTGATGATTATTACTATTCTTGTTGTTAATAAATTCTGCTCTCTTTTTTTTTCTCGTTCTGTTTTTTTTATTTATGTGCTCGAATATATGATAAACGGCGAAAAGAAAAAAGTCATGAATGAAATAAAAATGCAAAAAAAAATAGACTTTTGTCAATAAACGTCTGGCAAAATTGTCCAATGAGTTATACTAGAAATTTGATGGCGCTTTTGATCAATTGATCAAATATCAATAATTTTTATTTCAAAATCATATTTTATAGAATTTATTTTCTATAAAATAATAGTTATGGCAATTCTATACATGTTGTTCTTCTCATTAAATGTGTTTCAGAGATTGTTCATTGTGACTGAAAATCTCGTACGATGAACATCTCTAATATTTTTCTAAAGTTCTTGAAATTATCTACAGTTTGACTCAGTTATTTTTGATAGTTTTGTGAGATCCCAATCTCTACTCATAGGGGGAAAATATACACACCACACAACAATCGTAACGCTATACATGGAACACGGGAAAGTGCTGGAATCTCTATAACCGAACAATCCCATAGATGATGAACAATGAAAAGGAAAAATCACTCTGACAAAATAAGATAGAGAGTCCAAGACAATCAGGTGAAAGAGAGAAAGGGAAAATGCCAACGCACATATATATATGACAGAAAAGGAAAAATCTCATATATGTATATATGTGTTGGAAAAAAAGAAAGAATCGATGACGCATGATCAACGATAAATGAACGAAGAGGAATAATTCTTGTAATCGCATTTGAAGGAGATGCAGATCATAACAAGATTATTATATTTATGCAAAGCATCGGATGTTGTTTATTTTGATATAATTGAAAATCCTAATAGCGCTAAATTCAACTTTTGCACACTGATATTTCAACAACAATAAGCTCGGTAATAATCAAAATTACTTTAAATGAAAGAGATTTGTCTCACTTGATATGAAAACTAACTTTCACTGGCACATTTTGGCCCATTATTGTAATACTTTTCGAAAAAATTCATTCATAAAACGTCACATAAATTTAATGAGAACTACGTGGATCGATAGAGAAATCCAACAGGATCCAAAAAAGCTTAATAGAAAAAAGGGGTCATTGTTCATAGATAGATATTCATCAAGCTCTAACCGCTTAAGCTCGACACGATCTAGTTCGGTCGAACTCAGTTTTCTATGAATGCAATCTAATACATAAGTTTTCTTGGCTATAATCAGGTCTTAGTCCGGAAATTGACTTTGCGGGTGCCATGCCATGTGATCATTTTTTTAGAGAATTTTGTCGTATTTTGATCGTAGAAGAAGACATGAGCCTAGATTCTCAAGGACTGTATGTTGCTATACCCTTAGGTCCTCCAGTAAAGCTGTCTGTATACTAGAAGACTCCCCCCCCCCCTTAGACAAATGAAGCAAAAGATAGTTTATAAGAATCCCTTTGAAAATTGATTTTTTTGGCATTTATGTACATGTTAATATCTAAGTATTTTTGTTATAGACAGTATCTTGCATCTATCATCTTAATAGCGTGTCAATCCTGAATTGGATAAGGTATGAAGAAAAGCTAATAGGAAAGAATCGTTAATAAATAAAAATGTTTTGTGTATTACCGTGTATTCAATTGCTCTTTTTTTGTAAATTATTTCTTCGTACACAAATGTATTCATTCCAATTAGCTAGGCACTAATAACGACGCTGATGATATATTTCATTTTGAATCAATTCTATTTATACGAGCCAATTTTCAACATAAGCAACTAATTTAAATAACTTTGACAGGAAAATATTGAATCTTCTTACTTACTTCAAATGATTTATACTCTCGGATAAAAGTCTTTATTCTTATTTCTTTGTACAATATCATACTTTGCATCAAACGTATAAGCAAATAAATATAAAGCATAAGAGTTTTATTTCAGTATGATCTATACCATATTGAAATAAAACTCTTATACTTTATATTTATTTGCTCATAAATTCGATGCAAAGCATGATATTATAGAAAGAAATAAGGATAAAGATTTTGATCTGACGAGGTAGTAGATATAATACATAAATATTATCATTGATAGTTGGTATGCTTCAGAAAAAAAATGCTATTATAGATCGCACCAGAATTTTAGGGTATGGTGTCTGTATTGTTTCAAGAACATTCTTCTAACCAACAATCGTTTTCTTTTTTTTACTGCATGAAAACATGATCCGATTTTTTTCCATTGTATGAGCGTGGAATGAGCAAAATTAACAAGTTTACTAACGATGCTTTCGACAAAAAAAAGTTGACATTAGGATTGTTTAGGGACATAATAAAAGGCTCCTTTATAACTTGTAGACGATAAAACAGAATAGAAAACTCCAGGTCTTCTAATGTGTCGAGGGCTTTACTATACAATGAGGATATCTTTAAGTCCTCAAGTTCTATCATTTGACTACAGTCAAGAACTTAGTTCTGAAAATCACGAAGTGTTTGTCCGCAGGATAGCAGCTCGAGTCTATAGTCAAGAGATCCAGCGAATCGTTTCGGTCTATACTACCGGTGATTGTGCATAATGTATATCTAGTCGTAAACTTTTCGACTAAGAAGCATGAGTGAATTCAGAAGGTTTACACATTCATGAGTTTCGTTTGTATTCTGCAAAATTCCGATGAACTTTGCAAGACTTAAAAATCAAGTAGAATCCAATACTCTTTCCAGCTACATTTGGAGAAAAAGACTTTGTATTTTGAAAGTTTTATAAATTTTCATCTAACTATTTCTTAGAAACTTCGAAAAGAGAGGATGATTTCTGTAAAGTTATTTCATTATTTAAATAATTTTTTGTTTTTTTTCGCATTCTTCTCCTTTAAACATCATCAAATTCCATAGAAAAAAAAGAAATTCAAGAGAATTTGTAAAACAAAAAAAAAAAAAAAAAAAGAAAAAAAAACAAAACCCAGAGGCACAATTTGAAAAAAAGAAATGAACAAAACAACAACATCAACAAACAAAAAAAAAAAAGAAAACAGAAGTTTTATATACGAAAAAGAAAAACCGTTCAATACCACAGACAATACTCTTGTCTTACATACATACACATGCATTTATGCATGTATTTTTTGTTTGTTTTGTTAAATTTGCAATGATAAAGAAGAAGAATTTTTATCATTTGACAATGGCAACAAAAGAGAAAAAAAATAAATAAATAAGAAATAGATGCACAACAAATAGATACGAATAGGGTAAGAAAATGATGTCATGCTGTGGTTATTATATCAACGGTATTATTTCCATTATGAGGATAAAAAAATGTTTGTCCTGATGTTGTTGACGGATGATGATGATGATGATGATGATGATAAATAAAATAACCATCATTATTATTATTATTATTATTATTATTATTATTATTTGTATCAACAAGAAGTTTTGATATTGTTGTGGAAGATGTTGTTGAACAACAACAATCATTTGATGAAGGAGAAGAAGAAGATGAAAAGGAAGATGATAGAGTATTGTCACTTAAATCAAGATAATCACCACCACCATGTAATGATACATCAGCATCATCATCATCTGATGTTGATACAACAGGTACTGCAAAATTTGATTGAGCAAGCCAATATGCATCAGTTGATGATGGATTATACATTGATGATGATGTTCTCAAATCATTGACTGGTAATAATACTTTATCCGAATCATAATTTGATGTATGTGAAGATGAATACTGTTGATTTGTTGTTTCAATTTCATCATTTCCTAATGGTGACATATAAATACTATCAGATGATGATGAACGATATGATGTTCGATGATGATGTTGATAATACTGTACATGTTCATGTTCATGTTCTTGTTCTTGTTGTCTTAGTGGAGGAGTTTTTGTAAAAGTTTTTTCTAATCTTTTTATTAAATTACATATTAATAGACTAACTTGTAATTTAGGTTTTTTAACACCACGTAATTTTCTATATGATTCAACAAGTACAGAATGTTTTTGTTCATCATCGTGCATTGATGAATATGTACAACGACGTTTAACTATTGGTGTACCATATGATGAATGAATTGTATCACTATGACGCCGTTGATTTATTGTACAAGATGATGATGTTGTTGTTGTTGTTGTTGTTGTTGTTGTTGTTGTTGAATGTACATTATGTGATTCATCATCACTAATTGTTTCATCATCACCAGAATCTTCATCATCATCATCTTCATCATCATCATCGTCATCATCATCCTCATCATCATCAGTAATATTAGAATTTAAAGATGTTGATACATGATCAAGTGTTGTTAATAAAGAATTATTATCTTCATAGTCTAAAAATAAAATAAAATTGTTAAAGTTATCTCATGCTATTTTCTTTTTTTATATAAATATGTTTAAAATAGATTGAACTAAAAGATCAAGTGGGTACACTCAAAAAGAAAGAAGCATATATATAAATATATATACAGGACTAAAAAAAAACAAATTGGAACAATGATGAATCCGAACAAATTTTAAAGATTTATACAGTTGATGATTTACATGTACTACATAATATAGATGATATGAAGATATATTTTTATGGAAATTCATGCTGAGAAAATATAGGATAATATTCAATATTAATTTGGAGAAACTTTATAGATATTCAATTGAATACTTTTAATCTAAATAGGACTATTGCGAAATACTAAAGAAATTTAATCGATACTTGACTCTTCAAATATATATAGTTATATCTTTAATATAATCTATTTGTTTTTTAAAGCTTAATCCATATATATATATATATATATATTCATGATTTCTTTTCAATTAGATTTATTCTTATGATAAATTGAACTTTATTTTTTTTTTTTATATTTATTAAATAGATTTGTACAAACCTGATAATTTTCTTTTAATACCCATATATGTTCTATGTTGATCATCATTATGCGTAGGAAAATATTGTGAATTCATTGTTGTTGAATGAGTTTGAGAAAGTATTGTTGTTGTTGATGGAATAAATGATTTATACAGTGAAAGATTGTCGCACATCATCAATTAATCTAAAGATTATTAAGTATATATTTATTAATTAATATATCTTGAAATCAAATATTTCTCTCTTTCTCTGCCATTCTTTTATTAACACACGTGTATGATGCACTCATCTTTCTGTCTAACGGTAATTTTTTGACAATCAGCTGTTTCGTTTATTTTTACGATCTCTCTTTTCTTCTCGTTTCATTTGTCATATGTATATATACACATGTATTTAAAACAATTTTTATTAACTGAAAGAAATTTGTGTATATAAACGTAAGCGGAGACTCAATGAATGAAATATGTGTACGTTATAATAGTAATTGACTTTACGCACTTTTGAATGATAGCCAAAACAAAAGATAACAGAAGTAGAATGCACACGTCAAAAGAAAAAACCGCATATTTAATCAAATAAATAGAGAAGTTTCTTTCTATTATTATTTTAATAAATAAAATATTCACTTACATAATTTCGATTTTTTATTTTTCCAAGATTAATTTATCACTTTTCTTTTAACTTAATACATATTTTAAAAAGAAAAATGTATTGCCACCAAATAAGTTGATATCAATTAGATAAAAATACAAAAATAATTCAAGTAAATAAATCTAAATAGATAAAAATAAAAAGAAGACTATTTTTTTTTAATTATTTAAATCAATGAAAGAATAATTTGACAAAAAAGATTAACAAATTTTCTTTTCTCGAATTAATTGTTGTGATAATATTAATAAATAAGAATATACATTAACGAGTTTGTATCTATGTGGGTGGATAAGTTATAGGAAAACTGTCAAACGCGCGCAATTTCTCGAGCTGTTTTCCCGCTGACGACACAGAAGAATAGAAGAGAGAGAAGAAAACCCCCCGAATGAACATAAGAAGAAAAACGCGCCAAGATAGAATGCAACAATTCTTCTTTTTTTTCTTTTTTCCTTTCTATTCGGTTTTTCACATACAAGAACCACCATGTTTATTAAAAAAAAAAAGAAAGATGGTGTTGGTGGTGATGGCAGTAGACGCACCTCGTTCTCGTCAACAATAACACAATAGTAAGCAGCACTGATGAGAAAACTCTTCCATCGTTTCTTCTTACTCGCGCGATGGCGGTAGTGTAGGTACAGACTTATTCGTTTTCTCCCCCTTTCCTTTTTTTTTCTCGTTCTCTACATGTCGAAGCTCCAACACACACACATATATATATATATATATACCATCTTTTTTTCCTGCTCTTTTGTTGTCGGTCGCTCAGTCGGTCGATGACGACCACCATTTTGCCTGTAGTTTATATCGCATTTTTTTTCTTGTTCTCTTTCTTTTTTTGTTGCTGCTTAGTTAAGGTTTTCTTTCTCGTTCGTTCGTTCGTATGCATACACACACAGACAAGCCAACTATAGTTGGTATATATATGCGAGACAGTGTACTGCTTCTTCTCCATTTTTTTTCTCATTCTGTTCGATGGTGAAATGCGAACGAGTTTGTTTGACTTTTTTTTCTTCTTCTGTTGCTTCTTGCTTACATCGACCCGCGCACACGCTCGTCGTCGATTCATTATTCACATATATGTGTCTGTGTGTGTGTGTGTTCGTACGAAGAGAACGATGATGGAAAGAGAACACACCATCAATACAAAGACATGAGGGCACTATTCGCTGAAGATGAAGAATTCTTGTTGCTGCTTAGAAAGAAAAAGAGAGAGAGAGAGATGTAAATGTATACATTGCTGAAGGAAGGAGAGAACAGCAATGTAGAATTTATGCATACATATGGCGTGGATAAATGAGATTATATGAACATTAATGTAATACTCTATGAATAAAACTAAACAAGAAGATTTGAAAAAGTTTTCCAATATATATTTTAAATATAAAATTTAATATCTATCATTTCGAAAAAAAAACAGAAATTCTTTATTATTATTATAAAAGTTAATGATTATATGTTTATATTATTAAAGCATAATATGTTAGTTTCTTTGATAATGACCATTTTAGGATTGTTATACTGTTCGTTGTTTAATATATACAATTATCAGTGATTCTTCATTCTATCCTATCCTATCTTATGGCGCTATAGATCGGTTTGCATTTTTTTTTCTTATTTTGCTATTCGTCAATTTCTTTTTGTCTTGTTCATCGTCAGTCTAATGTCTACAGAGTTGGAACGAGAGAACAAATATTCTCGTACAAGAAGAATAAACCAATAGAAAAGAATAAAAAGAAGCAAAGAAAAGGGAAAAATATGAGTGTCTACATATTACTATTATAACTAATGCCAAAATGAGAGATGGTACAAATACATGAATGCAAGGATTTGCATAATGAGACTATTGATACATAACTTAAGTAGTACAAATGAGATGGAATGAACATTAGTATCAGACAATGAGAATAACAATTAGAAAATTCGATGTTAATCTATCATTACTAGATATGAAGAAACGATTAGATAAAAAGGTGAAAATTAGACATTTATTGTCAATTGTGTTCTGATGATTTTTAGCATATGTTAAAATGTTATATAAAATTTCATATTCGAAAATAATTTGAAGTTTAATTATAGAATATTGCTCGATAAAAACAGTAATATTTTAAAGATATTTATACACGTATTGTTCTATATGACAAACTATTAGAAAAGTATAATTATAAAATGACATTGATCTGTATTATATGACTTAATTGATATAGTAAATAACCATTGTAATAAGTTAAAATTCTTTAGTGTCATATATCAAAGAAGATACAATTTAATTTTTTTAAAATTGTAATCAAAATAAAATATTATGTTTTCTTTCTATATGTTTCACATTTATGCACATTTAGAATAGTAAGACATGGTATTTCTAATCAAATATATAAACGAAAAAAAAACGAATATTGAAGTACTTTTATTGTTAACTTAATCATAATAAAAAATTCAACTAGCTCAATTTCAATATGCTTTGCTCTACTACCTAGTTGTTTCAATAATTTACAATTTTTTTCCTAAAGTGCGTATCTTTTACTTAATATATAAGCTGTTATATTGTTTCAGTTATGTATTTTCAAACTAGAACAATATACATGTTCACCTATGTTGTCTGTTAGAGCGATAATCAGATTTTAAAGTACAAGATATTTTTCAAACAGTAGCAATGAATTTATTCACAATGTTTTCGAGACAAAGTTTTTAATTTATAAAATTAATTTATATGATAGTACAGACAGATATAAATTATTCATAGGCTTTATCTTGATGAAATGTACTCTAACTAACTACAATTCAATGGTGCATGGCCATGTCATATAAACTAAGAGTGAAATAGATATACTGAAAATCCTTTAAACTTCAACTGAACAATAAGATTAGTATCATTAAATTAATTATTATGAAAATAACTTTAATACACATTAAACAAAAAGAAAAACAATAATCGATCAAACAAATTTTCAATATTAGCTTTTCCAAACAAAGCTAAGTATGTCATTTCTTCAGTGTATACAAAGCACTTAATAGCTCCATACGAGTAAGCTTTTAAAATCCTATTATATAAAATATTTAATTCTCATTGATTGTAACATTGATAATTTATAATAGTATTTCGACAATAAATAATGAATCCACAACAGGTCAATCAATATATGTGAGAAGTTACATTTGAATATGAGGGCTAAGGACGGCATGGAATGGAATAGGATAAGACGAAGAAATCATCCTCTGAGATCAATTAGTTTATCTCATTCCTTTCTGTGGAATTTTCAAAGTAAAAGTTTCTATCCCATGAGTCAACGCTACTACTAAAATGATTTTTTTAGGACTTAAATCAATTTTCTTCGTCTCTCTTTTCTTTGTTTCAAGAGCAAGATTAAGGATCCACAATATTAAGTCGATCTTCACGACCTCTGGCAAATACCATACTACATTCATTCCAGTCTATTGAGGTACATTTGAATCAATTTGGCTTTATCAGACTCCAGAACTGTCTCTTTTGATTAAAATTTTCTTCAAACGGGTCTTAACCTCATAGATTCTGTATATTTAATTTTAGTTTCTACTGTTAATGAAAAAGGTTAACAATGAATGTATAATAAACATTATGGATTATCATTCTTGTAAAATGTATTCAGTTCATATTTGAATCAAAATAAGGCTGCATTTTTTTCGTGAGTAAAAAAGAAGAAAATCCCGTAGGATGAAAAGTTTATCGCATTCTAACCTCTGATACAATAAATACTATAGACAAGTTTTATAGTAAAAACATGTATATGATCGTTATGTTAAATATCATATTATATTTTTACTTGATAAATTAGCTGTAATTCTTCATTCAAATGTTTATGATTGAATAATAACGTAATTAATTTTCTGTGGAATGTATGCTAAACCATATTTAACAAAGTGTTTTGTACCAAACATTTTGAAACAAGACTTCATAATAACCATATATTGAATTATATTTTCTCTGTGGGATGCTTCAATAGTTCTTTATTCTGTCTGAAAATAGAACATTCCTATCTGTTAGTGATCGATGGTGTCCATAGAATGTGTTCTTTTTGAAATACTGAGTATTCAAAAAACTGATCATGAAGGATCCGAATATTGAATATCTTCCATACTCAAGAATAGTTCATTTTCTTGAGCTGAATTTTTTATGACTATATAATGATCATAAGACCTATATTACGGACAAAACTTTTGGTAAAAATTGTGTAATCCGATTTTTTCATGTGTTTTCGACACAAGTCGAAAATCTGACAGGACCATCATAACTAGAGAAGAGTAGTGTATGAAGACAAATCTTTTTTTAGAATCATTTCAGTCTCATTGAGTCCTACTTATGGATAAAATATAAGTTTGATCACGATTCAGTACTATTGGGTAGAGCTTATCAAGATTTCCTACTATCAGAGAAATCGATACATGGTTCTGGAATACTCTTTTTTTTGGTCACAATAATTCATACAGTTATTGAAAAATTTCTAGCAAAACTAATAAGCATTGTGTGTGTTCAACAACAAACAGCAAATATCGCCATAACTACAAATTATTAGATATCTTAATGAGATGAAACTATTGAGGTAATGTAACGAGTGAAACACCTAAAATAAATGTATATACGGGTCTCAAATTTACGCAAAATGCAATAAAAAAACGAATAATAACACAAAATTATAGCTTTCAAAGGCTCATTGTCTATTTGCAGCTACATTTTCGTGCTAAACTCGTTTGTCGTTATACTATTTCATGTGTTTCCATAATGGAGTTTGTATTTTCCCTTAATTTATTGAATTTGTTTAAAACGTAAACTGATATCAAACGATATATTTTTATATCAATGAACTTTTTGGTAAAATATTTTTCATTCTCCTACAATCATATAAAAAAAAAAGACTAAATATCCCATTATTTAACCAAAAGAACGCATACATTTTCGAACAGCAACTGATGTTTGCATGTAGTGTTCTATAAAGAATGTCTCTTTGTATGATCCTCAAACCTATTTTAGATATATCTATGAAAAATAAAGACATACATAAAGCTATAAAATATTATGAATTGGACACAATGAATGACTACATTTTGCATCGAATGTTTTCATCATTTCGTCCTATTAAAAAATAAAGTATACCAAAAGATATAGTATAAAAAGCTCGACAATTTACATAATACCGTTTATTTGATAACTACTTTTATTGTTTTCAAACTAAATAAAATTTGTAGTATAAGATAAATTCGTTTTGTCTTATTTCCTGTTTATGAATTGTGGAGCTTTTTACGATGCATCTAATGATATATTTTATTTTGAATAAAACGTATCAAGTAATATGAAAATAAAATAAGAAAAAAGGAATTGATCTTGTACCAAAATAAATTATTATTTACAGACGGTTGAAATTTAATCACTTAAAATATGGTCTTTTTTTAAGAACAATAGGATGAAGTGATGAAAACATTAAATGCAAAGTGCAGCCATTCATTATATTCAACATAATATTGTATAGATGTTTTATGTACATAAAAAAACTCAGCTAAAAAAATTTAAATCTTTTTAAATACATACAAAACTAGTGATGTATATATATACGGAACTTTTCTTCTTTAACATATTTTTTAAAATAACTAATTGCGTAATTTGAGAAAGAAAAAACAGAGTTGAGCATTACTATCCTGATTCATTAATTAGTTTTTTATATAGATGCAATTTGCTTGATTTCATTGAAAACTATCTAATTGATATGATGCTTATATTAAGATTATATCGAGTTAAATTAGATGAAATTAATCAGTGAACTTTTTTTAATGTCACTAATCAACGTTCATGGATGTATTCTTTTCAGATTCTTAATGAATCAAATAACATTCTTTTTCTTTTTCTTGAACATAATCTGGTAAAATTTCAGAAAAGAGAGAAAGCTAGTTTTTGTCTTTTTCATACCAGTGTTTCTAATAGCAAAGTGATACATATATTGATCGCTTGTTTGTTTGCGAAGTATCAATTGATATTTTTCATTCAAAGAAAAAAAAATACGGATGTTTGTTTTTACCTTCTACATTAAAAAAGATTGTTTTTAATACATTTTGTGCACTTTGATGACGAAAACAGAATGTAAACACATACAGTTCGTTCAAATAAATAAAGTGCACAACATTTTTTTGTTTTAGATTACTATTGAAAATACTACTACATATTCTTCATTTCTTTTCTTTCGTTTATTCATGATTATGTCATTTTATAAGTTAACCGACTGCACGTGGTGCAGTTTGTCGATTTATTTTTTTCACTTCATTTACGAGAGAATATATTTAGGCATATTCAAGCTGTTTAGGTTCTATGTTTTGACGATAAATAGATCTCAATGAGGTATGAAAAATTTAAAAGGATCCTTTTCCTCGTACTTTTATTATCGACATTTGAAGTATTTCCAGTGAATCGGTTTATCATCTGAAAGTTAGCTCATATCAAAATCTCGCGTAGACTAGGATGTGTTCAAAAGATACATATTATCTAGAATGTCTGTAAAACAATAGTACACAATTCAGTCTACATGAAGTTTTGATGTGAGCTAAGTTTCAGGTAAAAAATTAGCAGTACAGATTTGCTAGAGATATCGAGTTATATGAGAAGAATAAATCATCATTTCGAATGGCGAAAAAAATTTGCCGAACTCCTAAGAATATAATGAGAGTGTACATCTGAAATATGCTTTTCAACATTGGATTATGTTTCTAAGATATAAAATTGCAAAAAATGATACTTAACAGCTAAGAATTTCCTTATATAATTATATCTGACTCAAGATTCGAATGACTATTTATAATTTTTTCTTATTCTTTGTTACATCAAAAAACAATCACTTTTACCCTGACTCATGTATCTTATACTCACTCTCTCCTACACATCTTGCACCTACTTTTTCCCTTACATTCTCATCGTCATGAATAGGAAAACATTATCAAAATAAAATCTATGACAGATAATGGGTTACAACCTACACGATTAATAGCTGAAATTTTTTGTATATAATAATCGTTGACTTAGATTCATTATCTCTCTTAAATTAACTGAGAGAAGATAACTGAACGGTACTGTAATTCATTATGATTATTTCTACGATTTAAAAATATTAGATGTCGTATAGAATTCTATTCTGATTTGTGCAGTCAGCCAACCTTGGTTGAAAGTTTACTATTTTTCTATATAATACAAACAAACAAATAAAATTTTAATTATTTGCTTTTAGTAAATTATTTTCGTTAGTAAAATATGTATTGTTCGTTAAACAACCATACCCAGAGTACATTATGTTTTATATTCCTCTTTGTTAGTGATTTACAAATAATATAATATCTATTGGTGAAAATCTCATCCAATAATATGACAATGTTCGTATGCTTTGAATGACCCATCCCGGCTAGCTTATAATAAGTGTTACTGTTGTTGCCGTAGATTCTTTCTCTTTTGATGAATCATATATTTTCATAATAGAAATTTTAATTTTTTTTCTCGTCGTTTTTTTTCTCTCTCTCTCTGTCTCTTCTTTCAACTCTTCTTTTGTTGCTAACATGATGGTCATAGGCGAAAATTATTAGATTAAAAAAAAAAAAAAGAAAAATGAGAAAGAAAAGAGAAAAACGTAAAAACGTCGAGTCTGGTCTACATTCAAATATCTTTTTCTTCTTCTTATCAGTTGAACACGTATATGATACACGTAATTCGTTTCTTTTATTTTTAGTTGTCATGTTTTAATAATGTTAGCATCGAATATTTCTTATCATTTATCATTAAACGAATATTAACAATCAATGTTAATTTAAAAAAAGAAACAAATTTATTTATTTATTATTATTATTATTATTATTCTTTTTTTTTTTGGTTTTTATTCTTAAACGATAAACAGAAATAAAAATAATGGCTAATCCTTATTTAAATTCTGAACAAATAAAAAATTGGCAAAATTTAAAAGGAAATTTTACATTAACACCAAATTATTTTGATCTGGTTAAAGGTATTTGGAATACAATATCATGGTATTATGCATCATATATGTGGCATAATTATACATTTCCACAATCATATATTAATGAAATTTCACGACGGTTTTTTTTTCCATTAAATCAAGTTTATTATATTATTTATATAGCAATATTTATAACAATATTACGATATTTATATGAAAAATTTCTATGCAAAGTTTGTTAAAATATTATTATTTTTTTTTTTTTTGAAATTTTTTTTTCTATTTTGATTTATTTTAGCCTTTTGTAGATTGGGTTGAATTAAAACCAATTAATAAAAAAAAATTTCCTGAATCAGCATGGAAATTTTTTTTTTATACATGCACATGGTCATATAATGTTTATTTATTAAACTATCGTTATGATTATTTCCATCATCCATATCTTATTTGGGATGGTAAGAATTTTAAAAGAATATATATATATTTTCTAAATAAAATATATATATATAGATTGGTCACCTGGTATGAATGTTCCATTAGATATAAAAATAATGTATTTTATTCAATGTGGATTTTATTTACATTCCATTTACGGTACACTTTATATGGATTATAAACGAAAAGATTTTTATGCTATGCTTATACATCATGTATTAACAATGGCACTTATATTTGTTTCTTATGCAACACGGTAAAATATATGTTGTATTAAAAATAAAAAGATTTTTTTGTTTTGTTTTTTGTTTTATAGTTATCATAAAGTTGGTTTATTAGTTCTTTTTGTACATGATATAACAGATATTTGGCTTGAATTAGCAAAAGCATTACATTATATGTCTTCACGAAAAGGTGGTCGAGAGTGTCCTCGTTGGGAACATGCTGCAAATGCATGTTTTTCTATATTTGTTTTATGTTGGTATGTTAATATATAATATTTAGTTAAAAACAAGAATGAATTAAGTTGATTATAACAGAAATATCTCATGATGAGAATTTATATGATAACCGTAGTTTGAGTTCAAAAGTTATTTTTATCATTTTGAGAGGTTTTCTTGTTAGTTTATGTAAGTTAAGATAAGAATATAAAAATATGTGTTGTACTGAAATCTATAGTATGGTTAGAAAATGCACTTATTTATCTTTTTTTTGTATTTAAAATAGGTTTTTATTTCGTCTTTATTGGTATCCATTAAAAGTCTTATATTCAACAGGTGTTGTTACTGCTTATCGTGCGTATGGTAGAGGTTGTGGTTTATATGGATTTTTTAATTCACTTTTATGGATCTTACTTGGTCTAAATATCTATTGGCTTTATGTAATTATTCTTATATTTAGATAAAAAAATCAAATCATATTTGATTTTATTTTAGTTTATTCTTCAACTTCTTTTTCGAGTATTATTAAATAATACAAATGGTTTACAAGATACACGTGAAGATGAAGATGATGAAGATGAAGAACCGACGTAAGTTTTAATTATTTATTATTTTAAAAACTATTTATTTTCTTTTTCTTTTTTAGTCCAATATCAACTCCAATAAAAACTTCTGTTGACGAGAAAAAAGAGAATTAAATCTACGCATGTTTAATAACAAACAAAAAGAAAACATTTCTTTGTATACATTTCATGGTGGTAGCCTTTGTTTTACTTAAACACATTTGTTTGTTTGTTTGTTTTTTTTTTCTTTCATTAAATCATTTTCTTTAATCGTTCGTGATGTGTCTTCCACCATTGAAAATGTTTTTTTTTTTCTTCTTTTGTCTTGTTTGTCAGTGTGGTAGTGAAAAAAAAA
>JAJEKB010021881.1:0-24480 GCA_022393335.1 Macrotrachela quadricornifera | reverse complement strand
AAAAGAATGACGTAGATAAATTTCTCAGGGTCATAATTAATGATTCTTTACTACAGACGATAAATGAATGGCCATTAATTAGCATAAGAAACATTAAATAGTAACTATTTTATAAAATATTTTTTTTATTTTTACATTAATAATTATTTAAATTTGATAAGAATCTTCTTTTTTTTTATAGTCTTCTCAAAATAGGATCGTATTAATCTATCTTGATTTTAATGAAATATTTCAATATCAATACATTTAGTTACATAATTATCATATATAATGTCTAGTTCATTTTAAAAAAATTATCAGATTAATGAGAAAGATATATCAATAATGATACATTTTCTTTTCTTTTTTTGGATATATTCTATCTATAAATCAGAACCTTGGTGTAAATTGACAGTGCGATGCATAAGATATATATATATATACTTTTTATGTCACTGGAATGTTCGTTAAAATATGCAAGTTGCCATTGACGTACACAAACAAGAAGTAATCGGTATTATTAAGCAATAAAAAGAATCAAATATTGACAGAATGTCATATTTTTTAAAATAAGTCATGTTGAAATCTGTTTTATATACATACGTATATAGCAATATTAAAACTAAATTAGGTTCTTTTCTTTTCTATCAAACGATGAGAATGACGTCAATACAAACGAGATGACAAGAGAGAATTTTTTTTTTCTTTTTTTTTTGTTTGTCTATATGTTGATTTTATCATCATTCGTGACAAATTAACGACTAAGGAAAAAAAAAGTGATGAGTATAGTAGTTTTATTTAAGATTATTAGTCATCATTTACTAATACATCAAGGTGTTCGTTTCTATTTTCGTTTTTTCTTTCCCTTTCCTCCTAACTACACCTTATTAAAAAAACAAAAGCATGATATTTTTCGTCATTTCAGGGCCGTTACTATCAACATATATATAAACTATCAATTACATTTTTTTTATTCTTAATGTTAAATAATTTATATTAATAAGATGAGTGAAAATAAAAAAAAAGAAGAAAATTTATCAACAACACAAATTTCATCTTCAACACCAAATGTTGAAATAGTTCGACAACAACGTTTTGAAGTTGGACCACGTTATACTGATTTGAAGTTTATTGGTGAAGGTGCATACGGTACGTTTAAAAACCAAATAAGATAATATTTTTTTTTTATTTTTATTCAAGGACAATTATTAAATATTTTAAACTAAATTGTTCATCATTTAATAATAAGGAGAAGTTTTTTGTCTATATAATTAAACATTAGATGTATTATAGAGATTTTTTTCATGACAAAAAAAAAGTATAGGCTAATCAAAAGACAACATAATATTTAAAAAAAATGTGATTACTTTTAAAAAATATTCACAAGAGACTTTTAAGAACATGCTATTTCCTTTGATAATATCGTAGTCTATTATTAATATTTCTTTTTTTTTTCTTTTAATTTCAATAATAATACATATTGATATTAAATTAAAAAAACAGAATGATATTTAAAATCTATCAACTATGAAATAATTTCATTTATATGTACATAAATATCGAAATTAATTGGCATTGAAGTTTAGCATTTATCAACATGGGAAAATCATTATTTTAATCTCTCTAGTGACAGAATTTTTTCTAAGTCAATAATTAAGATTAGAACTTGTCACATCTGGATTCGATCGCATACTTGATGTCCAATGAAAACCTTGGATTCACACTTGGGAGATACTTTAAAACATTTTCTACACATTTCTCAAAGAATACTAATTCTGATCTTATAAAGAATCAAATTATAATTAGCTCTTCCTTTCAGAGTAATGTCGGTCTTAGACTCAAATGTAGGCAACAGGAAGTTTTCAAAACCAAGTCGGCGAGCTTTAACTCAAACATTATTTCGAAAAAAAAAGAATGAAATATTTGTTCCGCTATTAATTCATCCTACATATTGCCTATGTTATTTGAATCGTCAAAGTTCATCGACCTTGTCTATATATATATATATAATACTAATCTAAATGACAACTCGTTCGAAACCTATTTAATAAGCTAATATAATGTATTATTTTAAAAAGGTATGGTTGTATCAGCATATGATCATACAACTCAACAACGTGTTGCAATTAAAAAAATAACTCCATTTGAACATCAATGTTTTTGTCAACGAACATTACGTGAAATAAAAATTTTATCTCGATTTCGTCATGAAAATATCATTAATATTCAAGAAGTATTACGAGCACCAACAATCGATCAAATGAAAGATATTTATATAGTGCAATGTCTTATGGAATGTGATCTTTATAAATTATTACGTCATCAACCTTTAACAGATGAACATATTTGTTATTTTCTGTATCAAATATTACGCGGATTAAAATATATTCATTCAGCTAATGTGTATGTATTTAGTTATTTTAAATATATATTAATAAATAATTTTATTTTAGTTTACATCGTGATCTTAAACCAAGTAATTTACTATTAAATACAAATTGTGACTTAAAAATTTGTGATTTTGGTCTTGCAAGAATAGCTGATCCGAATAAAGATCATGCTGGTCTTCTAACTGAATATGTAAAAGATTATTAAATATTCTAATATTAATAAATATATCTATTTCCTTTTTTTTTTTTTTCTCTAAAGGTTGCTACACGATGGTATCGTGCACCAGAAATAATGCTCAATGCTCGTGGTTATTATAAACCAATTGATATATGGTCTGTTGGTTGTATTTTAGCTGAAATGATTGGTGGAAAGTAAATTACTTTTTTTTTTCTTTTGAATTAACAAAAATAATTTATTTCCTTTTTTTTTTAAAAGACCTTTATTTCCTGGTAAACATTATATCGAACAAATAAATTTAATATTAGATGTTGTTGGTTCACCTAGTGAAGCTGATTTAGTATCAATTGGTAAAGAATAAATATTTTGAAAATTTTTGATTAGATTTTTTTTTGTTATAGTTAATGAACGAGCTCGAAATTATGTTAGTTTATTACCTGTTCGTAAACGAACACCATGGACTCAATTATATCCAAAAGCATCGGAATTATCACTTAGTATGCTCGATTATCTTTTAACATTTGATCCAAATCGTCGTGTCTCAGTTGAAGAAGCACTTAAACATCCATATCTTGCTCAATATTATGATCCATCTGATGAACCAATAGCACCACATCCATTTACATTTGATATGGAACTTGATGATTTACCATTACCACAATTAAAAAAACTTATTTTTGAAGAAACAGAATTAATTCATGAACTTTTACAACAAAAAGAATAAATTTATTTCTTTTGTTTTATTTTCAACGACGGTGATTTTTCTTCTCATATTTTCTTTTTTTATTTTATTTTATTTCATAGGTGGTTGTTAAAACCTTTGTGTTTTTTTTTTCTTTCTTTTTGTCCTTGTATTTATTCTTATAGTCAATTTATTGTATTGTGAAATGTATATCATTTATTAATAATTCTAATTGTTGTTTAAACAATTTCATTCATTCATTCATTTTTTTCCATTATATGTCTTGTACATCTGAAATCTTTCTCTAATTCTTTTTCTGTTTTTGTTTTTGTCAGCGCTTTCGAATTGTGGTTTTATTTATAAAGATGTATATTCAAGATAAATTCTATTCGAAATTAAGTATAAATAATTTGATTAAATCATATTATGAATAGAGAAGAAATTTTAATTATATGAAATATTTGGGATAAATAGCAAAAAAAAAATATTTTGATTATAGATTTAATAATGTCTAAACAAAATACTGATCCACTTGCTTTAATTCCTACAATTGATGATGATAGTGATGTACCAGATCTTGATGGATCAGATGAAGATGATGAACAATTAGAAGAAACGAAGATAAAACCTCGTGCTCATAAATTAGCTCAAGCTACAAAAGGAAAATCGATTGATTTTGATGAAGAATTTCAATTTGCTTTAGTAAAAAAAAAATTTATTATAAGAAAAAAAATTTTGTTTTTTTTTTGTTTGTTTAGGATGATCCAGATGAAAAGAGAATAATAAAAGGAAAAGATAATGATGATGAACAATTAAATGCAAGAGGACAATTATCAACAATTGATGAAAAAATTGCTGAAGTTCGAAATCGAAGAAGAAAAGTAAAATTTTATTTCTATAAGAAATTTTATTTTTACGTTTGTTTTTTTTTTTTAAATTTAGAAAATAAAATCAGATACTGAAGAAGAAGATAAAACAGTAACAAATAATGTTGAAGATGAATCATATGAAATGGAAATTGAACATGAATCTATTGCAGATAAAATGAAAATAAAAGAAAAAAAAAAGAAAAATTCATCAAAAAATAAAAAAGTAAAAAATTGTGCAACTCGACATTTTTTCTAAAGATTTTTATACCATTTATTAAATTCATTATTTTTAGAAAGATGAATTTTTTGAAGAATCACCACCATTCAATCCTGATCAAGTCTTTTCTGAAATGAAAATATCACGACCATTACTTAAAGTAAATTAAATTTATTATTTCTATTATAAAAAAATCTTTTTATACATATATATGTAGGCTCTTTCAGCAATGGGTTTACATTCACCAACACCTATTCAATCTGCTACTGTTCCTATTGCACTTCTCGGTCGTGATCTTTGTGCTTGTGCTGTTACAGGATCTGGTAAATAAATAGAGGCTGTCACCTAAAGTCAAAGACTTTTTTTTTGAAAAATTTTGATGAATTTCCATATTTCTTGTTACAATATAAATGTCAGTTGTTTATCACTTTATGTCAAATTGAAGGTCAAACATGGGTAAATTCATTATTTATGGACAGGATAATTTACATTTTTGCGAGATAGAAACAATTATCTGAAATATGTTTATATCTATTAAAACGATTATGAGATATGTCTGTAACAGAATTCAAAATAGTTTCAGTTATGTTAAAAATCCTATCTTATCGATCTGCATATTATCTTTGAAAGATATTTAACATAACTCATAAAACCTATGCTGAACAAAAATGATCATTCCTTTTCAACTATATAAATGAATATCAATAATCTATTGTTTTTTTTCTAATAGGAATAATTTAAATAAATAATACTTTAATGATAAAATAAAAATCTCAATAAATTTATTTTCTATTTTCAGGTAAAACTATAGCTTTTGCATTACCTATTCTTGAACGACTTCTTTATAAACCTCGTCAAACTGCACCATGTACACGTGTACTTATTTTGGCACCAACACGAGAATTATGTGTTCAAATTCATCAAGTTTTTCGTCAATTAACTCAATTTGCTCAAAATATAACTAGCTGTCTTTCAACTGGTATAGTACTATTTTTTTTATATATCCATTGATTTTTCTTGATATATATATATATATTTGTTTTGTTTTTGAAATATTTACAGGTGGTTTGGATTTAAAATCTCAAGAAGCAGCATTACGTTTACAACCTGATATAGTTATTGCAACACCTGGTCGTTTAATTGATCATATACATAATTCTCCAACATTTACTTTACAAAATATTGAAATATTAATTCTTGATGAAGCTGATAGGTAAATAATTATTTTTAATTTAATAAAATTTTATTTTTGTTGATTTTTATTTAGAATGTTAGATGAATATTATTTTGAACAAATGAAAGAAGTTATTACTAATTGTTCACGTACACGTCAAACAATGCTTTTTTCAGCAACAATGACTGATCAAGTATATATATATTATTTTAATAAAATTTTGATTAATTTCTTTCTTTTTTTATTTTAAATAGATTAAAGATCTTATACAAGTATCACTTAATCGTCCAATTCGTTTATTTATTGATGATAATCAATCAGTTGCACCATATCTTCGTCAAGAATTTATTCGTATTCGTGAACATCGTGAAGGTGATCGAGAAGCAATTATTCTTGCTTTACTTACACGAACATTTCATGATCGTATTATTATATTTGCACAAACAAAACGACAATGTCATCGTATGCATGTTATGCTTGGTTTACTTGGATTTAAAATAGGTGAATTACATGGTGATCTATCTCAAACACAAGTAAATTTATTTGTTTATTTTTTATTTTAATTTAAAGAAAAAAATTTTATTTACAGCGTTTAGATACATTAAAAAGATTTAAAAATGAAGAAATTGATATTTTAATTGCAACGGATTTAGCTGCACGTGGTCTTGATATTGAAAATGTTAAAACGGTAGATTTTTAAAAAAAAAATTTTATTCTATATATTTTATTTGAATGGATGGTTTTTTTTCTTAAGGTTATTAATTTTATTTTACCAAATACACTGAAACATTATATTCATCGAGTTGGTCGAACTGCTCGAGCAGGAAAAACAGGTAAAATAAAATCAAAGAATGAAGGATATTTAGAACATTAAAATATTGAAAATAAATTGCGACATATTAAATTTATGAGATGATGAGAATGTATGTGAACTATAGTGTATTAGAAGAATCTTGGATTCGACTGCGATTGATCTGAACTAGGAACATTTAATTAATTGACTTTAATTTAGAAAAGAAGATTATAGACTATATATTTGAATCAACTTATCTATTAGTGCTATAGTTCATCTTCTGAAATTGTAATATTGTTATATTGAAGTATTTAGTTCGTTACTTAATAAATAATAATAATAACGGGTGGACATTAAATAATATTTTCATATTGAGAATTTATTGTAGTAGTAGTAGTAGTGTATTGCTTTATTTATCTCATGAAGTGGAGAAATAATTTGTCAAGAGAGAGAGAGATAGACTTAGACGAACTTCGTTTCTGTAGTCATACAAAAAAAGCCACATGTATATGTTCATTACAGAGATGACACAAAGATACTTTAAAAATTACGATTTAAGTTACAAAGAATAGGTAAAGAAGGAATAACAGGATAAATAGCTGATACTCCACTAACAACCTCTCAATGTCGGCAAAACTGTCGCACAAGTCTTCTTAAGATGAACATCTTTATGTTAGGACAAAAAATTGAGATAGTTGATACATTTAAGTACCTCAGATTCACTTGAATAAGCAAGCTTTCCTTGAAACCCACTGTCTATAAATGCATCGAAAAAATTCAGAAATCGATCTTCAAGATAAAATGGCTACGCAGTGGGAAAATGCTCTCCAAAAATGTGTTGAGAAGTTGCTTTTTTGCTTATATCTTCCCCCATTTTGCATGGATTTTCCATTTTTCCCCACATCATTTCAGGGCTTATTTAGAACGAAGTACCGAAAAGCTATAAGACTGATCCATCGTGCCCCTTTCGTTCGTTCCGGTGATATTTTCCCTGTCACACATACGAAGATCCTCTTGACGTTTATGTTAAACGATACATTATAAAAAGATTAAAAAATATGTATGTATCAGACTTAGGTTATTCTTTATTTTTTCAAGATATCTTCTTCTTGGATAAATTTCAAAAACGAGCTAATGATAATGTTGGACATCTTTTCCTATTAAAACGAGTTAAACTTCTTAAATCAAGGCACCGTTCACTTCTCCTAAACTGGCTCGAATTCATCGAGGAAGATGATAGAAATAAAGTAGAGAAATAGAGAGTCCACCTATATAATCAATAAGAAATCTCTCTTGATAACAGTCAGGTGGTTGACGATCTTCTAAAAAATGGCGATATTTTTATGAATTTTTGCCTTAATATATAGTCAATATGATAATCAAAAGATAGTCTAGCATCGAGAATAACGCCAAGATACTTAAATTTAGGTGTATGCTCGATGATATTGTGATCACAGTGCATGGTCGGAATAGTGAACGAAACTTGTCGCTAGAAAATACTTAAAATTTATTGTTACTAAATGTTCATAGTATTAAAATAATAACCATAATAATATCCCACAATCATCTATCTCTTCGATGTATGTCATGTACTTCAAATCTCGATAGCACTTAATAATGGATTAACTTATAAGGACGTATTTATACTTCGTGCTCTTGAGATTATTTGCTTATAGTGATATACTAATATTAGAAATTTAAGTAACTGAAAGTGTTTAGTAATGGATGATAGTTTTTAAGAAAAATATGAAGACTAATCATTTTTTTTTGTTGATTTATTAAAGGACGATCAATTTCACTTGTTGGTGAAAATGAACGGCACTTATTAAAAGATATTTTAAAAACATGCAAAGTTCCAGCTAAAATGCGTATTATACCTCAAGGTAAAAGAAACCTTTAAATATATTTATCTAATAAAATATTGTTAATTATTCAAGAAATTATTCAAACTTTTCGAAATAAACTTGAAGAACTTGAACCAGATATTGAAGAAATTCTTAAAATAGAATATGGTGAAAAAATGCTTAAATCTTGTGAAACACAAGTATATTTTAAATTTATAAATCAAGAAAAATATTTTTTTATTTTTATTTTTATTTTTAGCTTGATAAAGCTGAAAAACAATTAAAACAAAATAAAACAAATAATAATAATCCAAAACGTGAATGGTTTCAAACACGAACTGAACGTGTACAAGAACAAGACAAATTACGTTTAGATTCTTATAATGGTAAAAAAAAGAAATTATCAAAAGAAGAACGTGAACAAATACAAAAAATCAAATCAGTAATTTACAAAATATTAGTTTTCTTTAAATTTTATTTAATAAATTTTTAGGCAGATGATCGTGTTAAATTTGAAATGAATAAAGTTGCACAATTTCAAGCACGTGAAGCTAATAGTAAAAATAAAACAAAATTTTTTATTTATCAAATATTTATTTTAATTTATTTTTAGAAACTCCAAAACGAAAACGTGAAACATCTGCATTTAAAACTGATTTAACTCATGATAAATTTCGACAAAAGTATAAACATAATTATTATTACTATTAATTGATTCATTATTTTTCTTTGTACTTATATTTCAGATCGAAATCTGTACCAGCAACAAAGAAAAACAAACGATAATTTTTCTTCTTTTTTGTTTTTTTGTTGTTTCGAATTTACTTATTGTTATTCGAACTTTGTTTTTCTAATAAAGAAAAAAACGAGAACATAAGTGTCTTTATTTTGTTTCTTTTATGCGAGACATCGCGTGCCGGAATGTTAAATGTTTGTCGAATTTAAATAGAAGACATATGTATTTAATACATACCATTAATATAGATATGCGCATTCTTTTATTGTTAAGTATAAAGAAAAAAAAACACAGCAAAGTATTTATTTTCAGTATTTGCTAGAAGATTAATAAGCAAATAAAACAAAAATAATATCATATTATATAGATTAGTTCCTTTTCTTTTTTTTTTATCTTTCAAAATTAATAATTAAATGATGTCATATATTTAATGAGCCAATACAAAAGATGTTAGTCAGAAAGACAACAACATGACTGTTTAATAGATTATGGTGCAAGAATATAAAAGCAAAAATAAAAACTTACGTGATATTTGTGTCACGTTCTATTCAAGGGTTGTTTAACAACCCCTGAAGCTAAGCATAGGAAGAACGGGAAAAAAAAAGCAGAAAGGAAAAAAAAATCATTCTGACTAACATTACCCATATGGTTGTATTTTTTCTTTTGCTTTTAAAAAAAAAGCAATGATTGATAATAGATATTTTTTTTATTGTTATTTTAGATATGTTGACAAATTTATTATGTAGAAAATTATGCCAGATTTGCTAATAATGACAACGACAGTAATAGATAATTCTGAAATTGATCATATTGTTGCGTCGGAACAATACCGACTTCAAACTTTTGACAGGTAAATGAATAAATTATTTTTATTTAATAATCTATTTTCTTTCTTTTTGTTTTTTTTTCTAGTTTAACACGTTTTCCATTAATAACTCGTCGTCAATTAGCTCTTGCTGGTTTTATTTATAGACAATTAGAATGTGTATGTCCACAATGTGGTGTTACAATAAATCTTGAACATATTGATGAAAATGTTGAATATTCTTCAAATCATTTTCGAAAATTACATAGAGAAAAAGTATCATTTCTTGGTAAACGTTGTTCTTTTTTATTATGTGAATCTGGTACAAATATTGATGATCTTCATATATCATTATCATCTAAACAACAACCACAATGGGATGATGCTGAAGAACCTGATTATATTAATTATATAACACGTGTTCAATCATTTGAATCATGGCCTTATTTAATAGAAGAACAATATTTTACACAAAAAACATTTGTTACACCACAAACAATGGCAAAACATGGATTTTATTTTTCAGGTTTTATTTATATTAAGATAAGAATTTTTGATTTCCTTATCTTTTAGGTCCTAATGATGGTGTCACCTGTTTCTATTGTGGAAATACTTTAATTGATTGGTCAACAGCTATTTCATCATCAAATGAAAATATTGTGCAACTTGAACATGCACGTTTTTTTCCTTGTCGTTTTGTTACTTATACAGCTGGTGGAAAATTTGTAGCAAATGCCGGCTATTTTCATACAGTATCAGCACATGGTAAATAGTGGATTCAACAAAAGAAATTACCGATTTTTGATAGATTATTTTCTTAAGTGAGACTAGATGAGAAAATTTCGTTCTTATATTAAAATTAATAAATAATTTAAATTTTATGATATAATTTAATTTTGTTTTTAGAACGTCGTGATCGTAATCCTATGACATCAACAATTCTTACTATGTCTAACACTTCTGATAAAAAACCTCGAACAATTGATGAATGTTTAGCAACATTTGAAAATTGGCCTCGAAATGCTCCTGTATCAGCTCAAGCATTAGCTGATACTGGATTTTATTATTTAGGTGTAGAATTACGAGTAAAATGTTTTATGTGTAATCTTGTAGTTGGAGATTGGCGTCATGGTATGACTGCACTTGGTACACATCGTAAACGTAAAAATGATTGTGAAATTGTTCGAGCAATTGATAGTACAAAAACTGGTGATATTCAAACAGTTAATGAAAAATGGCGACTTGAAACACTTCTTGGTTTATCATTTACTGAATCGAATACAAATGATCGTAATCAAACAGAAATAGATCAACGTTTATGTCGAGAATTAGCTGCATGTGGTTTTTATCGTTTTAAAAATACAAAAATTATACGTTGTGCTTATTGTGGTGTAACAATTGAACCAAAAGTTGATCAATCAATAATGTCACAACATCGTCATTTAACAAAACAATCAACTAAAAAAACAACAATAACAACAACAACAACAACAAATGATAAACAAACAGGACCAACAGTTGATTGTCTTATGGTACGAGCACAATGTCCAGCTAATATTGTTATTCCCCATCGTGAACGTTTTCCAGAATATCCACAATATCAATCGATTTTTGATCGTATGAAATCATTTGAACATTATAAACAGCGACATAAAATTTCTGATAGTTCTATACGTGATATGGCAGAAGCAGGATTTTTTTTTGATGGTAAGAATTATCATGTATTTTTCTTAGACTAGATTTGTTCTTTTTGTTGTTATTAAAGAACAACGACGTCGTCGATGTTTTCAATGTGGTAATTCATTACCAATTAATGATAAAGTACGACAGGAAAAATATCCACAATATAATAATGCACAATTGCATGCTCATTTGTTTCCAACATGTGAATGGGTTAAAGAAATATTAGGCGTTAAATATATTGCACAAGTTCTTCATGATCGATATAAATCAAGTAAATTGTTTATTTTTTTTATAAAACTCAAATTTTATTCGTTTTTTTTATTAGATGAACCTTTACCTCAAACTCAAACATCACTTGATGCACAAATGTCAGCTGCATCAACGCATACGACTACAAGTTCTTTCTCATCTGTTTTAGCAACACCAGCTATACCTGACGTTACATCTTCGTCATCTGCAAATAGATTTGACGAAACTTTCATATCTGATCAAAGCGACGAGTCATCAGATGATGAAGATTTTGAACCTGTTGCTCCGCCTTCCACTACATCATTTATTGCTGCTGTACCATCTGTACGATCACCACCTCCATCAGCACTATCACATGAATCATTAACAACAGAAAAAGCTCAACCTTGTACAGATCCAATCGTTAGTAATGGTCATAGTCAATGGACATCACCGAATATGACAAATCGAATAAATCCATTTAAACAATTACATTTACGAGAACAATTAGGACGTGAACATACCGATGATAGTATTTCATCAGGTAGTGGATCACATGAAATGTCACCTTTAATTAGTACATCTCTAGCTGTTTCTTCACCAGTTGATATACGTTCTTTACTTGCACATGAATCAAATCGTTTAGATACATTTAAAAAGCAAAATCGTGAAACATTTGCACAAGTTCCTGTTGCACATCTTGCTTATGTTGGATTTTTTTTAAATGGTGAAGGTACTCTTATTCAATGTCCATGGTGTGATGTTCATTTAAGTGAACAACATTTTGAAGATATTATGCGTACACGACCAAGTATTGCTCGTTCACCATTAAGTGAAGAACCATGGACACCAATGCGTGTACATCGGCATGCAAATGGTTTATTAATGGATCAAAATCATTCATGGTGTACATGGGTTAGACGAGAAGCAGGTGGTCTTTATCCAAATGTTACGATGGTATGAAAGATTTGATATAAAATAAAAAATAAAGTTATTTTTCTTTTTTTTATAGTTAGAAAGTCAAATGCTCTATCCAGAATATCCAGGTTATTCAAAAATTGAAACACGTATTAAATCATTTACATCTGATTGGTTTTATCCAAGTGGTAGTCGTCTTTCTAATCAAATGATGGCTGAAGCCGGATTTTTCAATATGGGTGGAGGTAGTGTTTGTTGTTATTATTGTGGTAATAAATTACAAAATTTTGAACCACGGTATATTTACTTTTATTTGATTTTTTTTTCTTTATTAATTATAAATTTTTTATTTAAATTAGTGATTGTCCATTTGAAGAACATGCAACATTTTATCCACTTTGTGATTTTATCCAAAAAGTACGTGGTCTTGATTATATTAATCGAATTATTCTAGAATGTGGACGAAGTATGTTTAAATATTGAAGAATTAATATTAAATATTGATGTTTTAATATGTTTTTAGTACCACAAGGACGATTAAAATATGAAATGGATGGTGCACAAAAAATAAAACGTATTATATTTGATAAAAGTGGTAAATTATCCTAATATTTCTATTTAATTAAATAAAAATAAATTTGTTTTTTTAAAAAGGTGTAACAAAACGTAAAAGTGAACGTCCACCAGTTAATCGTATAAATTCATATTCATCACGTTCATCAACTCGAAATATCTCTCAACTTGAAACAATTGATAATGCTTGTCTTATATGTACAGAAAATGCTGCTACACATGAATATAATCCATGTCAACATTTTCCAATGTGTGGAGAATGTTTTGCACGTTTAGATCAAGAACAACTTCAAAGATGTATGCATTGTTTTCAACCAGCTACTATACATATGCGTGTACCAAATACACCTCTTACACAGTGATTCTTTTTTTTTTGTTTCTTCTCTTAAATGTATTTTTATTTGTTATCTTATTTTTCTTTTTTTTTTCTGTTTAATCATATTCTTATTTGTAAAACACCAAAGAAACTCGTTTTAAGGGTAATTGATAGAATAAAAACGAAAGTTTTTATTTTCAGATGGCTGCTTCATCAATTGTTAATAAAGCGACTAGTTCACTTGGACGAACTATTAAAACTGTAACTGTAATTGGAGGTGGTTTAATGGGTTCAGGCATAGCTCAAGTAATTATTTATTTATTTAGTTTTTATGTTTAGTTTTAATAATTAGTATAGGTTGCTGCTGAAACAAATCATCAAGTAATAATTGTTGATCAAAAACAAGAATTTCTTGATAAAAGTTTAAATATAATTGAAACAAGTTTAAAACGTGTTGTTAAAAAAAAATTTGATAAAGATCAACAAAATGGAGCAAAATATTTAGCTGATGTTAAAAATCGTATTAAAACAAGTACAGATGTTAATGATGCTGTTAAATCAACAGATGTTGTTATTGAAGCAATTATTGAAAATCTTGAAACAAAACAAAAATTATTTCAACAAATTGATCAAGTTGCACCAAAGTTTGTTTATATCAAAATATTTATATATTTTATAATCGTTATATATATATTTAAGACATACAATTTTAACAAGTAATACATCATCATTACCAATTACAGACATTGCAAAAGATGTCAAACGACAAGATAAATTTGGTGGTTTACATTTCTTTAATCCAGTGTAAGTTATAATAAAAAATAATCTATGTCTTCTATTTTCCTATGATTGAGTAAAGACTATCGGTGAAATAACGCGGTCTTATCTAATTCTATTTCTAAATGCATCACTAAGAAATTTGGTCCTTCCTTCTTGACAGATATCTAAGACAAATTTAAATACGAAACATTATCAACTTTTTGTTAATTTTATATTATAATTATAGAAAAAAAGAAAGATTGTCATCTAGAAAATCTAATAAATTCTCAAATTTACCTGATTTTCACGATGTAGATTAAATCATCCTTGTTTTCAATCGAAAAAAGAAGTTTTGTGAATAAGCATGCATCGAACCCAAACGTCTAGAACTCTCACCAATATTTTCTTTTTCAAAGAGACAAATCAAAATTCTAGGATGATAAAACTAATCTTTAGAGAACCATCCTCTTTCCGATCTTCATACTGGATAAAACAATGAAATAAATGATGCAAAAATTGAAGGATGAAAAACATCATGAAAGTAAGTTAATAATGCTTAGAAAAACTCGAACTTTAGAATGTTTTTATCATCCTTGATCATTATTGCAACTATTTGAATATCTTCATAGACCTGTTATGAAATTACTTGAAGTAATTCGTACATCATCAACAAGTGATGAAACATTTCAAACATTATTAAATTTTGGTAAAGCATTAGGAAAAACAACTGTATCATGCAAGGTTAATATTTCCTATTTAAAATTCTAAAATTATTATTTTATGATTTTTTTTATTCTTTTAGGATACTCCAGGTTTTATTGTTAATCGTTTATTAGTACCATATCTAATTGAAGCAGTTCGAATGATTGAACGTGGTGATGCTACACCTGAAGGTTATATACAAATATGAAATTTTTTTTTTTTTATAATTATTATATTATTTTGTAGATATTGATACAGCTATGAAATTAGGTGCTGGTTATCCAATGGGACCAATTGAATTATTAGATTATGTTGGTTTAGATACATCAAAATATATTGTTGATGGTTGGAAAAAACGTTATCCTGATGACGCATCATTTAAAACAAGTGAATTATTAAATAAAATTGTAAGTGAAGGTAAATTTGGCAAAAAAACTGGTGCTGGCTTTTATAAATATTCAAAATAAGAACAAGATGATCATATTTTATTATTATATTATCGTGATTAGTAGTCTTTCGCATCTGTTCTTTTCTTTTTTTTTTTTTTCTTCATTTTAAAAGATAAAATTAGCTTTATACAAATTTCACCGAGCATAAAAATAAAAGATCATTTATCACGAACAACATAATGCAATATAACTTCTACTAAATAAAATATTTTTATTACATTTCGGACAAGGTTGGGCTTGATGTGTCCATTTTTCTAATAAATATGAAATACATCTAATTAAAAAAAGAAATTTATTTAATAATATAAAAAGTTTTTTTTATATTTTTCTTCTTACCGTTCATGGAATATATGTGTACATGTTAAAATTTGTATATTATCAGGTTGCATACCCATTGGTTTTTGACAAACAGAACATAATAGATCAGCTTCTTGATAGAGACCTTGTGCTGTATTATATACTTGTCGAGCTTCATCTAATTGATTATCAGATATAAGGATACGTTCATTTAATAAATGACATCGAGCTTGCATTAATTTATTACCCATTGATGTTGATGTTGATAATGCTGTGGCAAGTAATTCAGTTGCCTGAAATTTTTCATAGTAACAAAAAGAATATATATATATATTATTCAAAAGTATAGAAAGATTATATATAATATATATATATATCTATAACTAATTGTTTTTTTTTCAAATCATTATGATTAAAAGAATATTTATCTTATCTACTTATAATATAATTAATATATCATTAAAATTGATCTTATCTTTTTTCTCTTGTTAAAAACAACAGATGAAATAAATATCATGAAAACATATATAATAAACAAAATAAAACGTGACATTCTCAATAAATCTAATTGTTATAATAATACTAACAAAAAAAAAAAAACTGAAAAATTTTATATTAAATTTTTACTTACCATTTGTTTTTGTGTATCAAGTGCCATTAAAGTTTTAACAAGACCAATCATAGCAAGTGTAGAACTATATCGATCATTCATATCTTGTAACATTTGAATAGATGCTTCATATTTTTTACATGCGACCTTGATACATTAAGATAAAACAAATATAGATATAAGACATCAATATCATCATCATCATGATCATCAAAGCACATGTTTATTGACTAACAACAATACAAGTATGCATCACACTCCAGGAGGTGGCTCGTTATCAATCGAACATCATTCTATATTTACGTCTATTTGTTTATGTGTATGACTCCCTACTTACCTCATTATTGTTTTGCGAACGTTCTATATCGCCTACACATACAAGACATTTAGCTTGAACAGGTCGATCACCAAGACTCGATGCTGCTCTCATTGCTTCCTATATAGATAAATATTTTATATAAAAATATAAAATTTTTGTTTTTTTATATAAATATTACTTCAACACATTTCGTTGCACCTTTATAATCACCCATTAATCTTAATGGTGTTGCTAATTTTAATTTTGTTAAACGAAGAAATTTTGAATTAACATTTCCATTTCTATCAGTTGAATAAGCAATATTTGATAAAGCTATTTCATGTGCTCGACGTTGATATGCAAGTGATTTAGGAAAATCTTTTAATGCAAGATAAACTTTACCCATTGTTGTAAGTACTTGAATTTCCATTAAACGATCTTCATTTTCATGTGAAATACTTAAAACTTTATCAAGACATTCAATTACTTTAGAAAAATTACATAAACCTATATAAGAATCTGCCATAACAAGTAATGCATAACCTTGTATAGAATCACCTGCTGATGAATATTGTAAAACGGAACGAGAATAACTAACTGCTTTAAAATAATCAGCAAGCATTTCATTAGCACGTGATAATGTTAAATAAGCTTGTGCACGAAGATTATTATCATCAAGTTCATGTGCAATATCAATTTGTTGTACAGCATATACAAGATAATCTTTATTACGTCCACGATCGCGTGATGCTAATGCTAAATAACCGAGAGTAGAAAATCTTAGACGATTATCTTTCATTTTTTGTAATGATATTGTCCATTTTTTAATAGCAGCATCATAATTTTTTTCAGCATATAAATCCAAACCTTCATCAACTTGTCGACGAATCATACGTTGACCCATTATAAAAACTAATAATATACCTGTCTACAAAATCAATTCTGGAATGATGATAAATTATTAGATGAGCATAACTTCATTTTTTTTATGATGAAAAATGATAATGCATATTAATCTAAGAGTTATTATCCTGAAATAGTTGATCAAGTCAAGAAAAAGAGAGAGAGAAAAAAAATATATATATAGATGGAGAAAATATAGAATACGAAAGAATCTAAGTCAAATAGCAACAAGATAGAATATTGTATTGTTATGTCGCATCTTTTTTCTATCAACTATATAACGATAACAGAAAAATAGAAAGAAAGTGATTGAAAAAAAATGATCTCATCCGATAGGTTTCTCGAAGGTATTTATTATATGCACATATGTAGTACATCAACTATTAGTTGATATTGATCAAATGGTGATCATAAGATAATGAAATAAAATGTCGTTACTTTCCTTGTTTTGTTTTTCCTAAACTGATTGTGTAAAGAGAAAGAGAATTGATATATGTATATATATATATATAACAAAAATTGTTTACTTGTATTGTTAATAATTTTATTTAATAAATGTATCGATGCTTAGCCATCAATGAGAGATTTTATGGCTCGTTGTCTTTAGAGAATTTGGCTCTCGTATTAAAGTATCAACACTAACATATTCTATATATATGTTACGATAAGTGTCACACGTATAAAAGCAATTAGGCACATAAATAAAATGCGTAAATGTATATGCTTCTGTAATGCATCATCGCGTTTATTTTAAAACTATAAACATAACAGGAAAAAGGAATAATTGAAGTTAACTATTAATCTTAAACAATACGTATTATTTATATATATATATATATTCGTTTTCTTTCAATTACTTATAAGAATTAATTTCTAAATAAATTTTCATTTTATATTATCTTTCTCACTTGTTTCCGTTTTGTTATTTTCATTACTTGTTATTTAGAGAGCTTGACTTTTTTTTTCCATCTATTGTCATTCGATATTTTTCCATGGCGTACATCACACACTCTCGTTTTTTTTCTGTTATTTTCATTAAGAAAACAGAAAGCATACATTATAATACTCTCTTCTTTTGCTTCGTAGTTAACGAGCGGAGCGAATATATAAGATTTATTGCTTATGGTTGAATAAGACAGTTGTATGACAAAAAAAAGAAAAGAGAAGAAGACTGTCTGTTTTTCATCAAAAAAGAAAACTTCGAATTCAATAAGAAGTAGATTTTTCGAAGTATTATTTTTTTTTTCTAAATAATATTTTTTTTAAACTTCACTATTAATATTGTGATGATGATAATATGAAGGACAATAGCAAGAAAAACAGCATGAAAATAAGAGAATGTCAACAAAAGCAGTAGCAATAGCAAACAACAAGTTTATAATAAAGATATGCATGAACGCTAGATTGATAATTGACTTCCGTTTAAATTGTCTATTGTCAATCGATCTCCATCTGTTGGTTTTCTTTTCTTTTTATTGAACTATTAAAAAACATTGTTGTTCAATCAATATATTAGAAAATTGTATAAAGGATATGTAAATATTAATATAACAACTAGACTAATTTCTATCAGAACAATATGACCTTATTTATTCTATATTTAATGATATATCTATTCTTACTATTGATTAAGTCTTCATGTGTACGCATATATGTATTTTTATCAGTACGAAATAGTTATTTGATGTTATCATCTAGAGAAGAATCAAATCTAACGAACCTAATCATTGCATAAAAAAAAAAGAAGATTATTCAGAGTCTGAGAATTTTTCTGTTGAATATCCTGAGGCAAAAGGCAACAGTAGTACTCATTATAACCAACCTTATATCAATCGAGTCTTATCAACTGTTATTACGTTGTGTTGTTATTGATAGTTTGCAAAAGGTTAGAATTATCCGGAACCGATTTATGGTGATCTAATATATGTAACCTCTGACATCGATATATTTATTAATAAAAATTAAGATTTTCTTTTTGCTTTTTTTCGATATATTAAATCATATTGTATTAGATAATATAAATTTTTTTTTATTAAATAATTGAATAAATACAGAATCAATTTGAATAAATAGTGGTATAGGTTACAAAATGTATTATTAATTTCAGAAAAGAAAGTCATGGAAAAGTGTTTGCAACTGATAAATTGATCTATAATATTAATTTTTTAAGGTTACATACTGTTTCATCAAGAAATAAAATTATAATACAAAAAAAGTGAGAGTTTAAATTAGTGATGAGATCGATCGATATTTGTTTTTGGAATCGAACCAAGTCCCTGTCAAAAAGGTTTAAATTTATCATAAATGGGTAAAAATATTAGTTTTAAGTTGCTTGTATGATGATTTTTTATATAAATAAAAGGCATGGTAGATAAATCAGATTTTTATATATTGTTTTCGAAGTACTTAAAAATAATTTTTTTCAGTTAAATTTATTAGCCGACTTTTAATTCAGTTTTAATTTGTATGTCTATTAATATAATATAATTTCATTTTTTCTTCAAACTAAATCGAACCAATCCTATCACTGATATACATTATTTTAATTGATTAGATTTTGTTTTTCAAGCATGATAATCAAAGATAATACCTAAATAATGATCACATGAAATAGTCATGCAACTTATTAAAATAAAGTTGTATACACAATGATATTATTCATTCTCTATAATTTCTTTCCATTTTGAATTCTCCGACTTTGTATATATTCTCATTTTTATTATGATCATAAAAGGTGATTTTTAATAACTAATGATAAATTATTAGTGATATCTTATATATATAACTGATCAAGATCTTTTATTTTTGAAAGATTCAGCACTCTAGGTAAAAAAAAAAAGGTATATAAGATGTTAAAAACAATTTATCATTGGTTACAATGAAACATCTTTTATAACTGTTTCATGCTTGATAAAATTTGATGCATATTTTATACTATACTCGAGATATGATCGACCTTCATACATAAAGTTCTGATTTTAATTGCATTTATACATACTTTGATACAATAATACATTATTTGCATAGGTATTTTTGTAGAAAAAATAGATTGTTAAAGACTATTAAAGGAAGTAAAATATTTACTTTGATTCTACTTCTTTTCATTTCAATTTAAGTTTTCAACGAAATAAAAATTTATCTAATTTATTGTTAAATAAAATCTATTTCGATTATCGGACGGGAATAGATTAAATGGTGATAGTTGGCAGATCAATTTTTATTTTTAAAATGAATAAAATTTTAAACGATCAAATATCGATCGTGAGAAAATGAGATTTAGTTTTGATACAAGATAAATTCATTTTTTCTTATTTCATCTTTTTATTCTTGTCCTTTGTAAATTGTAGGACTTCTCATGCTGTATCTTGTGATGTATTCTACTTTTTTTAAATAAAAGATATTAGATGATAAAAAGATGAAATAAAAAAAGAAGTGAAGTCATGTTGTATAAAAACAATTATCATTTTCATACGGTTGAAATGTGATCATTCAAAATTTTGTTCATTTTAAAAATAAAAAGAACAATTATAAAATAATCAATCTTATCTAAGTTATAGAACTTTTTACATTATATCTTGTGATGTATTTTATTTTTACTATAACACATTAAATGACTAAAAATTAAAATGCCAAATGGATCATTTAATCTGTCTCGTTCAATATTATTTATAACATTGTATTTTTTGTGTCCATATGGCACATAGAAACTTATTCTGTTCTCTATTTTACATATTCATCTGTTTATTCTCAATATATGCAAAGAATATAAAAGTGTCATTGTAACGTTTGTGATGTGAAAACGAAAAGTTCCATTCATAATAATTCATAAAAGGACGGTAAGAACAATTTTTTTTTGTATAGTTGTCACAAGTAAAAGAAAGAGAAAAAAAAAATATTGTAAGCAATGCATACAATCCTTTCTCTTCTATTCACTCAAATTTCATCGACTATCGAATGTATAGTGATTTTATACCACCTGTACCAATATATAACATATTTTTTGCTTGTTAGAAATGTTAATGGATGCGACTAAAAGAATAATAATTAATATTTTTTTCTTTTGATTAATAATTATAAAATATACATGTTATATATTAGGTTTGTAATCAAACAGATAAATATATTAATATATGAGTAGTAAATATGATAAATAGATTTACTAGTTCTTATCTTTTTTTTTTTGGTTCCTTTTGCACTTGTGATTTGTTGTTCTTTCTCTTTATTATAGATAACCAACTGTGATAGTGGTTCTTGACTGTGGAAAAAAAACTGTTACACATGTAATACCAAACAATTGAATACAAACATTTGATATAGTGTTTTATATCTATTAATAATTTATAATTGCATTATATTGAAAAGGTTAAATTTTGATTTATAACACAATGTATCGATCATTTATTAACTATGCCATATTTTATATACTTTTCATCAGTGTGTTATTTAGATCAATTGATACTGCTAGAAAAAGAACTTATAGTAAGTCACTAAATATTTAAAAAAAAGAATTTCTTTAGATTATATATTAAATTGAATTTATTTTTCTAGCTACTGGTATAGCTGATATTGTTCGAGCAGTATTTCAACGTGGTTTCAATCGTTTTCTCGATCTTCAAACATCTTATGATTCTGATGTATTTCGTTATACTCAATCATCCCAACGTGGTTATGGAGGACTTTTTGCTGGTGAATCATGTCGATTATCACCAATGATGTGTTCACATGATGAACAATGTTGTACAGGTCGATGTTTATGTCGACGATGGTTATTAATGGGTGAAGAACGATGTATAAGAAAATGTTTTTAAAAAAAAAAAAAGTTCTCTATTACTATGACAACATATGTTAAATATTCGTATGTCTTTTTCTTTTTTGTTTTAATTATTTTCGTTTTTTTTTTTTTTTCTTTTTAAATGACTAAAACATTTGATGTATCATATATACCTTATTGTACAAAAGATTTTTATCATTATCTTAAACCTCTTTCAACTCGTGATGAATTATTTCATTTAAAACAATATTTATTTTATCAAAAAAATCTTAAAATAGATTTAATTAATTATCAAAATTTATTAATATCGAAATATTATCAAGAAAAATCTATTCGATATAATTATAAATATTATCTAGATAAAAAATTATTTGATAATTTTGGTATATCACCAATACATTCAAATCCAAATATATTTATTATTAATGAAAAACGTTTTAATCGTACATTATATTTATCTTATATCAAACGAAATAATTTACATTATATTAAGAAATATCCAATTTATTCTCAATTAAAATCTAATAAATCTATTATTTCAATTAATAATAAAGAATCTCGTATAAAAAATATTAAATCTACAATAATTAAATTAAATAAATGTTCAACGTTAATTGCTAATGGATATGGACCATCTAAAGTAATATCTTCATCGATGATGAATACAAATAATGAACGAATGAATTATAATACAATAGATGAAGATATAAGTTTATCAAAAACATGTAAAAATATATTTAATCGATCGTTATTTCAACGATATATCAATTCAAAAAGTATCTAATATACATTCATTTATTATTCCAGATAAAATTTCTCAACATTAGTTTTAATAATAACAAAAAAAAAAAATCTTTTTTGTATAATTGTGTTTTTTTGTTTTTGTGTAATAATTTTGATAGATTATTTGTTTAAAAAATGTTTTGAATTTTTATATATAATCCTATCAGTGAATATTGAATAGTTTTTACGATAGATTTTTTTGAAATTTATAGAATTGTACAAAAAAAATTTAATCATTTTTGGAATATGATTTCTGCTCATCTATAATTCACTTTTTGATCCAATTCTTTGTTAAAAAATTCCCTCATTGTATTTGAGTTCTTAAATGGTTATTTCTAATACATACCATTCGATAGAAGAAAGAACACGCTACACGATAGAGTACATTCCATGAAACACACATGTTGGGAAAGATCTAAATTCGAATAAGTAGGTATGTAGTGATGCAGATCTTCCGTAAACCACATTTTTCGTCATCATAATAAGGACAAAATTAGCTGTTTGATGGATCTTTCAAAAGAACGTGTTCAGTTGAAGTTAATTTGATCTATTAGATTGGCAATAGTGAGTCCCATCGGTTGGACCCAATGTGGTGAATGTGTTAAATACCAGGTCATAATATTGTCTTATTATTGAATTTTTACAAAACAGCAAAGATTGTAAAAATTAATATCGTTTCAGAATAGAAATCATATTTAATGAATTTCTGTTTTTTTTTGTTTTTACTTACACTGACGTGGTTTGAAAATAAAAATATTTTGAACTAGTAGTTTTTCTTCTAGCTTTATCTATTACAAAAAGAATTTGATTCAGAATTGAATTTTAGAAGAGTAGAAATCATGTATCAAACGATAGAAGATTTTTATGGATCGCGCTTTATTAATCGTTGATAACGTGATAGATGGTTGTAGACGTTTGTAGAAAATTAAAATTTCAAACTTTTAATAAAAAATTAACATGAAAAGAATCTAGAATAAACACTTTTTTATTTTAACTTCAAAATAATAGACATGTGTAATGAATCGATTATGATCTATATTATTCATATATTCATTGATTTTCTCATAAAAACTATAAAAAAAAATTTTTTCCTACTCATTAATTCGTTTGAATAAAATATTAAACTTTCTTTTTTTTCTTCTATCTGTCCGATTGCCTGAGGCTATTAGACAGTGATAAATATCTATTCAAATAGTCCCAAAACAGATGATGCCCAAGAGTTCTCCTCCTTTCATTCAATCATTCAAGTGTCCTAACAATTCATTACTCACCTCCATTTTTCTTTCTCTTCCTTCTCTTGTTTAATTTCATTTCATTTTTTGATTACTTTTATATAGTTCATTTCACAATTGATCGATTTATCTATTTTTTATATACCTTTTTTTTTTTTTTACTTTATACTTGTCATATCATCTACTTGAATTACATCGATTATAGAATTTATTTTCCTAGTTGTATACATATCTTATATGAGTGTGAAGTGGTTCATTTATTTGATGAACATATATATAGACGAGAACAAT
>JAJEKB010021880.1:3911875-3942292 GCA_022393335.1 Macrotrachela quadricornifera | reverse complement strand
TCATAAAGAAGAACGTATCCTTCGAAACGTCGTAATAAAAACTAAAACAAAAGGGAAGAGTAAAATAATAAATAAAATTTTAAGAAAAAAAAAAGATAAAACATAGTGTTGTTCAAGCCATATGAAAGAGGGACTTTATAAATCCTATAATCGGCTTGAACAACACTGTGTTTTGTCCTAATAATAGTGAATAAAACCTTCTCGGTTATAGTACAAATACCTCCATTGTAAGTGAAATGTAGGGATTTAGAACGTCATTCCGTTTGACTTGATTTGCGATAAATTTATTTTAAGTGTAAGAGTCATCTCAATCAAGACTATCAGTTGCATAAACCATGCATTTTCAATCGAAATCTTTTTGAACTTATACATGCAACAAATATTCGGCAAATAATTCGAGTAAAACCGATTATAGTCAAAAATAATCCAAAAACCCAAAATATCATCCATTACTAATGTTATTTCTGATTATCATCGAAAAAAAATTTATGAAAAGGTGATTATAGAGATGCAAATCGAAGAAAATTGTTTGAAGATATTGCCATTTATTCTCGAAAAAAAATTGATTATATTCAGTTTTTTTCATGAATTTTTAATCGACCTTGATCGAAAAATAATATAATTAATCAATGAAATTTTAGTTTTTTTTAGATTGTTTTGAATATAATCGATTTTATTTGTTTAGTTTCTAATTGTTTTACATGGTTACTCTGTGAATATTAAAATCGCTAATTTCTATATGTTCTAGTTCTAGTTATTTATAACTACTCTTGTCATTCAACTTTAAGTTTGTCACTAGCCTAACAATATTTGAAATAAAATATACTTACGTGATAGTAAATTTCGAGTTTGCGAGTTTTTTTTGTATGCTTGCAAGCGATTGTGCTGCGTATATATCATCAACAAAATGAGTAGGTTTTTTTTCTCAATTACTGTTCTTTACGTCATCAATGATATGTGACATTTTCCTTAATAAGATAGTTTGTTGCACGTATGCCTTTGTTCTTACCTGCATATCGTTATTTCAATTCTCTTTCTTTTTTTTGCTTTTCGTCACGTGTCGCGTTTTTATGATGAAAAAATATCCACTAATATTCGCTTACACATGTGTATTATATTGTAATTAAATCATATATGATAAAGAGTTAACCAGTTCGAAAATAAGTTTGAAAAAATGCGGTATCTCGCGATTATGGCAATGGCAAAAAAGAAATTTTTGTTACATTATGAATTGTTATTTCGATGAATCCTGGTATATAGACCCAGCAAAAAATATATGTGAAATCGGAAAGTTGAATCCTACTTCTACTTCAAGTTGCAAAACATGGGTAGATATCCAAATTTGTCGTTGTATAGCAGTTTAGCATAGTTAGTGTCTAAGATTTATGTGAAAAAGATTGAGCTTTCGAAAATAACAGTGATAGAATTGACTGAAGATCAAGTCAGATGATCTGAGATGAGAACCTAATAATTAACGGTGGTCAGAGGCGGCGGAACGTTTTGAATCTAGGGTAGGCTCAATATTTTTCATAAGACCCTTGCTGATAGGTTAAAAATAGAGAGGGCAATTTATTAATGCTATACCACCATGTAATCATGAAACGCATTTTAAACACAGATAGATGTGTTTTTGTTGTAAATGTGGGCGTTCTGGCACATTTTTGTATTGAAAAATGGTGGAAACGCACGTAAACGCACTCAGTATTGCTTTTCTTGAATGCATATAGAGAACGTTTACAGTTTGAAGACATTAATATAAATAAACGCATCCATATGCGTTTAAATTTTTGTTTAATACATGTTGGCATGTATCCCCGTCAGGGTTCCGAATAGCAAATGTACAGGACCCTAAAATTAGATCACGTAATATCTGAATTGGCCTAATTCAGATATTACGTGATCTAATTTTAGGGTCTTGTACACTTGCTATTCGGAACCCTGATCCCCGTCACTTCATTCGTTAGAATCATATTTAATATTTAAAAAAAGCTATGTGTCCTCCGGTGCGCGCTTCTAATTAACACACTCGATAAAACGTGTTCCAGGGGCACGTCTGCCAATGTATTGCACTTGTGGAAACGCGTCTAGATTCGATTTAAGGCATTCTTCAAACGAGCTCAGTCGCGATTTAAGAATTTTTTAAAGTCGCGTTCAAACACAGTTCAATTTTTAATCACGCCTAAACATGTTTATATTCAAAAAATATTGACATGAGTATAAACGGTAATCTAGTTGGTGTAGATAAGCAGTTAATGAAGAAAGTTGCGTCTTGACAGAAATGTGAACGTGTGCCCAGCAAAATGCTTCTTCGATGAAACGCTACTAAAATTTGAGGAAACGTTTTGTATCATGTTTTCGCATCATATCGATTTAGAAGTTTGAAACTGGGAGCACGAAAATTTTTTTTGATTCAGTTTAAAAGACATATGAGTAATCAAAGACATAAAATGTGTTTCGATTCTGAGTGAAGAACTCATAAAAAATGCGAGTTGATATCGATGAACTCATAAAAATATTTAAATTACAACATGAGAAGCATAAAGAATGTCTGTATGACAGGCTTGCTACATTATATGACTTATCAATATATAAGAGATCTCTCTACGATTGTAGAGAAAAAGAACATCGAATATTTTTTGTCTTGAATATTTTTCGGTAAGATGTCTTCTTTAGGTATGCACCTAAAACTTTTTTTATCTTTGATAAAACTGATCAATACTTGGGAGTAGTGAACAAGTAAAAGATTTTTACAATTGCATGAGATACTGCAAATATTTTTCTTTGTAGTGAAACATTACTGAGGTTGATTTTCATCATAATGCAGTAGTTGATTAAGACATTTAATTCGAATATTATACTCAATTGTAGCAGAAAAAGAGTTCATTTATATCGTTGATAATGACCGTGTTAATCAATAAAAGGTCGAAATATTCGAATTAAATGTCTTAATCAACTACCGCATTATCATGAAAATCAACTAGTTATACTCATCACTTTCTGGTTTCATATTACTGAGGTTGTTAGCTCCAGTAATGCATAGAACGAAAGCCACAAGCAGTGTCATTGATGTTATATGACAGAACGATGAAAAAGATGACCTTCGTGGGAATCGAAACCACACCTCCTGCTATACGAGCAGTTGTCGTAAGCCAGTTAGACTAGAAGGCGCATCTTAATCATCGTTTTATGTCCAAGTGATTCATCATGGACGCTAACAGAGGTCCGTAGCATCTTTGGATCGCATACTAGACTTTACACAAAGAACATACCAAAAACCACCCCAAACTCAAAATCAGTCATTGGTATTCTCTTTATGCAACTAGCTTATCACATAATTGAAAGATGCCACATATCTCAGCGGCATCCTACTTTAAAGAGAAATGTTTAAACTATCTGATACCATCTTCAGAAAACGGCTAGTACACTTTCGCTTGCAATTGTTCATGCCGACAAGACTGTCAAAACACCCAAAACTTTTTAATTGAAGTTTTGTAACACGCCTAATCCTACCCAAGCCTACCCTATGCTGGCGGAGGGTAGGCTTGAGCCTACCCAGGCCTAATGGCTCCGCCGCCTATGACAGTGGTAGAATTATTGATACGTAAGAAATAGAAAGCAACAAAACTCCCGCGATGGACCAAAAGGTAGAAAGGGAGCCTTGTTATCAAAATACCACAGATCTCATAATACGCTCCAAAGAAGCACATGATAACGTCTATCGCTTGTTCCAGGGCGTCGCTCTGACTGTTGTTGTCACAAAGCACTCATATAAGGAGCATCTACGAATAGAAAAACACGCAGATTGTGATTGCTCGACGATTCAACGTTGTCTTATCGCATTTCGATGTTGTAGTAGCCATATCCTTTCCGAAAGGTAGTTGGAAACAGTGGTTACAGCTAGTTGAAAGACTCCATTTTTTGTATCTTTATGTTAATTGTTGAGTTAACTTGCATTCAGTTGACTGACTAGCGAGCTATGAGATGCATATATCTCGTTGAAACTGAGTAGTAATATCATATTATAATAATACAAAAAGTAGCATTAAAAGTTATTCACTATGAGGGGTGTTACTTTATTTTTATTTTCTTTATAATAAAACATAAAGATAAAGAAATTAGAAAATCTTTATCTTTATCTTTATAAAACAAAAATAAAGTTAAAATAAAGAATAAAGAATTTTTTTTTCTCGCGAAACTTATTTTGTTTGTTTTGTTAGAATAGCTTACAAAATATTATTGTATTATATTCTTAAATATCATGTGTAATAACATTTTATGCATACATGGTTTCATGTGAAATCTTTATTTCTTGATAAAAGGACACATGGAAGTGATGATGGCGCTTTGAAAGAATACTAATTAACGTATTCTGCTGGTATACAGGGTGTTTCATAAGTTTTGAGGCTCCACAATATTCGCGTATTCAAACACATAGAACAGTATCTAATCATTATGTTCCTATATCATCTTCGAGTACTCATGATAGTCTTTCAAATGATATATAATTGAATAAAATCTTCCCTTATAGTAACAAAAATATAAACATGAGAATGTGACGATAAAATTTTCGAAATCAACAAAATAGAATGCAGAGTTTAACAAAACGTTGGTAACATTCTTTTATTTCACGTATATCTCGGTGCAAATAAATGATAAGATCTTGAATTTTTTCTTAAGGGATGCAACGTCAAAAGCTCTATAAAAAGTATCTAAATAAATAGATACGGACTTGTTCTAATGACATAGTTCATACTTGAAATGAAGAACCTTGATGATGGTGCTACTTCTCATCGAATTGAGTATAAGAGAGAAATATTTCGAAGACTTTTTTATTTTACAATTGAGATCTGTTTGCACACATTTTGTGGAACTTTTTATAGTGCATCTTTTAAAATAAAACTCATGAACTTATCTTATTCTCAAGCTGAGATATATGCAAAATAAAAAATTCTTCGAAATATTTTTTTATTATATTCATTATCATCTTCATGAAGCCTGTTTATTTTGCATATGAGCTATGTCATGAAAACAAATCAGCAAGTCATTATTTTGACACATTTGTAGAACTTTTCACGTCGCATCTTTTAAAAACAAATTCAGGATTTATATTATTTATCTACACCAAGGTATGTACAAGATACATCCTATATCATACTGGTCGATTTCGAAACTTTTATCATTACATATTCATGTTTCTATTTTTATTATTATAAGGGAGGATGCTATGCAATTATATATCATTGGAATGGTCGTCACGAGTACTTGAAGATGATATAGAAACATAATGATTAGACATTATTCTATGTGTTCGTTCGTATACACGAATTTTGTCGAACCTCAAAACTTATGAAACACCCTGTATTACTGGTTGGAAGCGGAAAGAATTTTCTGAATTTTAGAGAAGAGAGAGAGAACCAACTGAAAACTCACAGAAAGATAGAAACTCATTAGTCAGTATTAGAGAGAATAATATGTACTAAATAGAAAGAAAAGAACGAAAAGAAATGATTTTACCAGAACATAATAGAACAACAGAAAGGAGAGAAAGAAGAAATATATCACCAAGTCACCATCTAACAAACGAGAAGAAGCTTTTGTCAATGATTGACACGTATTTTTTCATGACTTTTATCCGATAAATACATCTACACACATATATGCGTTGCCGGGAAGGTAAGGTGTAAACCAGACATCCAACCAGCAAAGATATCATTTCATTGATAGTTCTGATCTAGTTTGAAGGTTTCTAACCTTTATTCTAAATCTTCTAATTGTTTCTTTGAATTTGGCTTGATTCGCTAGTATATGTAGTTTGATTCTTAAACATATCTGATGATGAATGGGATAAGCTCCATTCAAAATGTGTCGTGTGATGCTTTGAAATAATCTTGTGAAAACCCACCCTCACCCTCACCCTCACACACCTCAAGAAGGCGATGCTGAGCGTTTGTTAGGGTGTCAATATGATTATTCAGTAGAAAATGCTTCGAAACGGTTGCACCATCACTTTTAATTGCTACTGTCAATACTTACAGTGGGTTGTCGAAAACCTCAAGGAAAAGCAGGATCGAATTTACTGTTTGCATGATAGCGCAAGACACCATGTTGTAAAGTTGATCTGCGAGAAATTATTGAAGCTCGGATGAATTATCATTCCTCATCCACTTTATTCTTCGGACTTGGCTCTAATGGACTGCTATTTGTTTCGTTCTCGTTCTCATCACTGAGGGTGAGAAAAAGTTTAATTGAAAGCTAGTTGTATTGTTGAAGTTAAAAAATAAAAATTAAATTTTTGAAAAAAACGCAAAACTTTGTTGCCAATATAATACTTTAAAAGCAGCGAAAAGATTGAAAATGATTTTTTTATGCTGAATATACTTTTCAAAATGATTTCTCATGTACATTTAGTGGTTACTAAGGAAAAAATTCTATACCCCATGAAGGTTCCACATTCACACTGATTTGGTACCTTTAATGCATCCCATTCAAAACCTAAACAGTTGACAACCCTGCAGAAAATGCTTATACACAACAATAGAAAGGTATTCTCTTGTCATCTCCTTGACGATTTTGTCAAAGAAACGAGCAATCTATTATGAATAGTTATATTTCCATATTTTTTTTCGCAATAACGCTTATCGTACTCGAATATTCATGTGTCGCTGATTCAATATAAAAATATTATATTGTTGCTCTTTTTCTCACTACACTCGGAAGAAAGAGAAATAAGATAAGAAATGTTTTGCAATTATATGCATACTCATGTTTATTAAAATATGAGTGATATACGTCGTTGAAAGAAAGTTAGTTGTCATTTCCTACGAAGTTTAAGACAGACATAGTATTGGGTTGGTAAGAAACTTTTCGCGTTTTTTTCAAAAATTTTCTTTTTATTTTTTAAATATAGGAACACAATTATCAATCGATAGTGTATACTCCATTACTCTCTATGACCTGTCGCCAACGCTCTGACAGAGAAAAGATCCCTTGTTCGTAGACGTCTTGAGATATTTGGTTGAAGAAGTTGAAAAGATCCATTTTGAGGTCCTTCTTGTCTTCGAACTTTTTCTCACGTAAATGATTGGAGAGAGAACGGTACAGGTAGTAGTCTATAGGAGCCAAACCTGGATAATAAGATGGATAGGGAATAGTGATCCATCCAAGCTCCAATAACTTTTGGTGTGCCAGCTTTGCTACATGGAGTTTGGCATTATCGTGCAAAAACTAAATTTGCTCTTGTTTTCCTTTGAGTTTTTATACAACCCGAACCCATTGCTGGTAGTAGAGATCATCTATGACGTTGCAGCCGTTTCGAAGAATTTCCCCATGAATAATCCCTTTGACTCTCCACCACACCCTCAGCATCACCTTCTTTGAGTATAGATAAATTTTGGGCGCTGGTACACCTACTTGACCAGTGCTCAGCTACTGACGTCTGTGCTAGTAGTTAATATACAACATCCACTTCTTATCACCAGTAATAAGATTGCAGAGCCATTGATAGTAGCGATGAGAAGTCAATAATCCCACACAAGCATCAACCCTATATTGTAGCTGAAGTGATGATAATTCTGAGATATGAAAACTCTGTATTTCCACTGCAATGTGAGAGCATCCAAGTTGTTCTGCCAAACACCGTGTCATCAACCTAGGATCTTGTTCAAAAAGCTACTTTAAGAGATCCATATCCACCTGTAATGGACTTCCAATATGGGTAAATCATCGAGTTCAAAGTTACCATTCTTGAATCGATAGAACTGATCTTGTGCTGTACGAATGTATAATCAATTGTTATTGCCATCGAACATACTGTTCATGTTCAAATAAAAATACTCTACATTAATCTTATTCAAGTATTTGAAAAAACATTTTTATATCTAAGCAATAGTATGAATAGATAAGGTTGGATGAGAATACAAAAAATACATGAGTTACGAACGGGTATGAAAGTTTTTTGAGATACAATGGAAGATCATCGAAACTCATGAATTGATACTTTATTCCATATGCGAAATACTTTGTGTGAAACTATCGAAAAGCTTATTAAAGGGTCATTCTGCATCTTTTCATACATCTGCTTTAAAAATTCTCAACTGAATCGATTCCCGTTTTTGCACGTTTTCATAACGAATGATATAATGAGACGCAGAATTTTAAATTACATCTTTCAGCGAAATGAAACAAATATTAACGTCTTCGATATAGTAAAAACACATGTGTGCATAATCTTGACGACTATGACGAACGAATTTTTTTTCATTTTGTTCTACGCATGAAAAAAACATTTCCAGCCGTTCACGTGCATTTTTAATGGTAAACATTGACATTCTCGATGAGCTGTACCGCTTAAAGAAAAAAATCTTTCATCAACATCTGACTATAGGAGAGTTATTTATTTTCTTCCGAACATACAAAAAAACGATTTCAGATTTTTATTACAAACTGTTATCAAATTCTAATATGACAACCGATTCAGCAATTGTACGTATTGTTAATAAAATCAAAAAGAGTGATATCGATACATGGAATTATCGTGGATTAGAACTTGCAAATGGCTTGTTGTGTGTACTGATTAGTCATCCAAATATTGACAAAGCAGCAGCTGCTCTCAATGTAGAAATTGGTAGTTTTGCTGATCCAAACGATGTGCCTGGTGTTGCTCATTTCCTTGAACATATGCTTTTTATGGGTAGTACTAAAGTAACTCTCAAATCTTGTTTCTTGATACGAATTTCGAAGAAAAAAATTATTCTATTTAGTATCCCGACGAAAATTATTATTCCAAATTTATTCAAAACCATGGCGGACATGATAATGCATTTACGATTGGTAAACAAACAAATTATCATTTCGATATTAATCCTACTTTCCTCTGCGATGCACTCGATGTGTGAGTGATAGTTTTCTTTTCGATTACAATATATTGTCCATACTTCTTTATTTAGATTTGCTCAATTTTTCATCTCACCTTTGTTTCTATCATCATCGATTGATCGTGAGTTGCAAGCAGTTAATTCCGAATTTGAAGGCAAATTGTCTGAAGAGTATCGGCGTACTCGGCAAGTGAAAAAAGCTACATCCGATCCTGAACATCCCTATTCAAAATTTGTCACAGGAAATACTGAATCATTACGCACAACACCTGCACAATTGGGTATCGATGTTCGACAAGTTTTACTTAATTTTTATGAAACACACTACTCAGCCAATCGTATGAGTTTAGTTGTATTGGGTAATCGTAAGTATTGTGTAAAAGACGCCCATTTCAGTTTTAGTAAAAAAATTTCAGAACCTCTCGATGAATTGCAATCAATGGTGGTGAGAAGTTTTATAAATGTCTCCAATAAACAATTGATTGCTGCTCAATATCCTGCTGATCCATTCGGTGAAACAAGATACAAAGTTGACTATTCTATCATTTCTATTTGCTTTTCATCTTATCTCTTATTTGCGTAGACCATCTGTTACATTGTACCGATCAAGGAATATCATCGCATGACAATAACTTGGGTGATTCCCGATCATCAAGAACTTTATTATTGCAATGTATGTATCATTTTGACATATAGAAGTCTGATGTAATCGTTGTTTTATATAGCCTGAATCATATGTCTCATTTCTAATCCTTCATGAGGGAGTTGGTTCATCATTATTCTATTTAAAAAAACTGGGTCTGGCTTTGGAATTTGCCTGTTACTGGAAAATGGATTGTGCACCTGGTTTCAGCATTTTTAACATTGACATCGAACTGACTATTGAAGGAGTTGGTAAATAGAATATGTTAGAAAAAAAAGTTTTTTTCCCATTTCTCTATTTCTAGAACGATGGAAAGAAATTGTTTATGTCATCTATCAATATATGGCTATGATGCGTCAGGAAGGACCGAAAGAATGGATTTTTCATGAACAAAAAGTACGTGTACGAAAAAGAAAAAAGATTAAATTTTATGTTATATGTAGAATATGCGAATGATGAATTTTCAATTTCGTGAAAAAAGTTCACCCGTTGATTTTGTCTCTGATCTAGCCAGTGAAATACGAGTTAGTATTCTTCTATCTATGATGAAGTTATCGGTTTGATTATCGTTTAGAATTATCCTTTAGCTGACTGTCTTTTTGGTAGGTATGATATGCGAGAATTTCGACCAGATCTCATTCAGAAACTGCTCGATGAATATCTAATACCCAGCCGAATGCGGTAGAGTGATGGATTCTTGATCGTTTTTTACTTCCTTGTTTTCTAGAATATTTCTTATCAGCAAGAATTTCACTACAATCGTAACCGAAAAGGAAAAATGGTATGGTACACAATATAAACAAGAATATCTATCTGAAGAATTCATCAAAGTAAATGAATGAGATTTTAACAAAAAAAGAGAATGATTTCTTTCTCTAGAAATGTGAAACATGTGATTTGAATGTTGATCTTCATTTACCTTTGCCAAATGATTTTATTCCTACTGACTTTCAATTGTATCATAGTGAACAGGTTCATTTTATTTAATTTTTCTATCATGATAAAATCGTCTCGTTATTAATTAAGGACGAACCAGTACTACGTCCACAATTGCCAAGAAAGATTCAAGTAATTATTTACTATTTATAGTCAAGAAATCAAAAGTTGTTTGATCCAAATAGGAAAACGAATTTTTTCGATTGTACTATGCTAAAGATACATTTTACAAATTGCCAAAAGCATATATCTACTTTGATTTACGCAAGTAAGTGAATAAATATCCCAACATTTTCTACATCAATATTTAGTCCTTTGGCTTATGTTGACCCGATTCATGACAATATTACCGAACTTTATGTGTCATTAGTGAATGATTCACTCTCGGACTATGTCTATCCAGCTCGACTTGGCGGTCTCACTTATAATCTTTACGCTTCACTCTATGGTATTAAGGTATAACTGTGTTGATAAAAAAATTTTGTAAATTTATATTTCCTCTCAACTATCAGTTAACGATCAATGGTTATAATCAAAAAGTTCCTGTATTACTCGATACCATCATTGAACGTATGATTCATCTTAAAATTGATTCACAACGATTTGAAATTCTCAAAACAAAAGTTTCGTAATCCACTCTTGATCTAATTCCTTTTTAACATATCCATTTCTTCAATCATAGAGAAAGCAATCATTGCAAAATTTTCGTCGTCAAAAACCTTATACAATGGCGGAGAGTGGTGTTACATATCTAACAGCTGAACATCGCTGGCATAACGATGAATTGTTAAGTTGTCTTGATGGTAAATTGATTTAGAAGAAGAAAAACAATCCTTCCTTGATTTGTCTTTTAGGTATTAAATCACAAGATATCGAAGTATTTATTCAACGAATGTTTGCTTATTTTTATGTTGATTCACTGATGTATGGTAATCTAACGGAAAATGTAGGTGTCTTATTTGGTAGATTAAATTATTTCTAAAAATGTTTATATTCTGTAGCAATCGATCGAATATATGAAGAATTTCCAACAAAAATTTCATCAGAATCATCTCTTTCACCCAATTTATCCTAGTATGTGGTTCGATCAACGTCTGCTTAAGTTACCCGAAGGTAAATATCTTTCTTATCAACTCATTTTTTCTCTTCTTATTCTTTAGGTTGCAATTATGCTTACACTATGCTCAATGATGGACATCGCATTCAGGCTATTACAATCTATCTGCAATGTTTTCAACAAACTTTAGAAAATAATGCATTAATCAATCTTTTTAATCATCTACTAAATGAACCTTGTTTTAACCAATTGCGTACAAAGGAACAATTAGGTTATATAGTCGATTCTTGGGTTTTTCGTGCCCATGGTGTCCAAGGTTTGCAAATCACTCTACAATCTTCATATGAACTTGATTACGTTAATCGACGAATCGAACGATTTCTTGATTCAATTCAAGTGAGTATAAAAGAATAATATGAGAAGCGTTGAATATTGAATATAGGATTATATCAAACAAATGTCCGAGGAGGATTTTCAAAAGCAACGTGAAGGTTATATTGTGAAAAAAATGGAAATACCAAAAAGGATGAAAACACAAGGAAATACATTTTGGAATGAAATTGGTTCTCATCAGTTTTGTTTCGATCGACGTAAGATTCGAAGAAAAAACAACACATAGTATTGATAATTATTTTCTTTCTGGTTAGCTCGATTGGAAAGTGACATAATTAAAAAGTTAAAACGTGAAGATTTAATTCATTTTTACGATCATTACATTTCACCACGTTCTCCTTATCGTCGAAAATTAGCTGTGTACGTTAAACCATCTGCTGTGGCCATAGCAAATGCTCCATTCGAGAAAGATATCAGTGAGAAATCGCCAACATCACAGGAAGAAAATATGGAAGCAATTGAAAACTCTAAATTGAATGAATCTTTTCAACGATCAACCAGTCTTGAAGAATGCGAATTGTTCGACGAACAATCACCTGAGACTGTACCCAACATTATTAAAAAGAGGGAATTGGTTTTACCAGAGGTGAGATTGTGTTAGAATTTAAACAAACTCATATTGATTTTTCTCACTAGATCATATGGATTGATCATGTTCCCATATGGAAGAGTCAATTACCCTGTTATCCACTGGCTCAATCGTATGAAGAAATCAATGTACCTATCCTTCATAACTTGTAATAAGAATGAACGCGAGGATGAGATTTAACAAAGATTTATGATTGTAAGGAAGGTTATTTTATCTTCGTTTTCTTTTTACTCATCCCTCGATTTTGTTATTGGCCACACGAAGCCTAAAATCAAGTATTTGAACTAAACGATTAAATAAGATAATCACTGAACAGAAGATGATTAAAAAGCGTTGAGAATAAACATCGATATAAGTGAATGACATGGCCATCTTTATGGTTGAAACTAGTGATGAGTTTGATGCAACTACTAAAATAAAAGAAAGTTAAATGATGGTGGAATTGTAGATGTCAAACCTAAAAATACAGAAATGAGTTTTTCATCAGTGATAATTATTTCTTACTTGTTGTCTTTCTCGTAGTTGTTATGTTCACTATCGGCACTCCTAAAACACTGTCAAAGAACAAGAAGTTATCATATATCTCAAAATCATATCAAATTACTTATGAAAATATAAATCTTAACAAGAATCGAATTCATAAATAAATATACCAACATTTAAATTCTAGATCTACATCAACTTTATATGCTCGAAATGATTATATAAATGTCTTATGATATAAACAGTATTTTATACATGTAGACAACAAATCTATCCAATGCTGACAAGAAAAGCATATTATTTCAATTATATATTTATTCGAAATGTATAATTATGATAGAAAGAAAAAATAAAGAAAATGACAACTATTAAAGAAGAATATGCTTGAGATATTCATGAGTTAGGTGAAATACAACTTTTTCTTCTATGATAACAGAATAAAGCGTCTTTAAAATAATAGTCAGGAATGGAATAAAAAGATATTATTGAGCGGTCATTCAAAAACGAGACTTGTGTAAAGGAGAAGGGTCGGACGCTTTTTTTTTGAGTATTCTGTTTTTTTTCTGTGCTTTTTTTAAATTTTAGAAAAAAATTCTAAACTGAACGTCCAAAAAGAGAAGCTATTAACAAATTTAACTACAATCACACGAATCATTCTATTTAATTTTACATTCTTCTCTCAGAAAAACAACGATTTTAAAGTTTAACAATATAGCAGAATCTGCCGTAGTTTCCCTGTAGCATACAAAAAAACCTGAAAAATTTCTCCAACTTTCAGAAACATACGAGTCAGGATATCTTTTTGTCAAAAATGTATGTTAAAGAAAATAATTTTGTTCTTTTCTCAATTCATGAGTTTTTAATTCAATAAATAAGATGGGATCACAAAAGATCAGTATTGTTTCTATTCATTTTATACAGCTGTAGAGGTAATCCAATGGTGATAGTAACTTTGCTGCTTGTTGTCGTCTGTATCGACTCATGAGTAATGACTCGGGCCTTATCAACTTCCATGGTTGATACTGTTCAGATTTTTTGGGAAAGTACTAACGTTTATCTTTGGCTTTTACTTGACTGAAGCATTCTAATATGATACTAAATTTACATTGACAAAAGCTCGAACTGGTTTCTGAACGTTTTTTGAAAATTGATTTAAATAGCAGTTTTAGATTCAATTGATAAATACTTATTTCCTACTACTTTGCCAGTTAACTTTGCAAAACAAAATACATTCGACAAGTATACCGAAAAAAAAATTAAAACAAATGGAATATTGAAAAGACATTTCTAATTTCTTGCAAGGTCACTCTTGTAATCCGTAAGATTCATATTCTGAGTCGTTAGATTGTTGTATACTTTATTTCCATAGAAGTTGTCTGTTTATAAACAGCAGACAATATATGACGAGTATCGAGAAAGATTTGATATTGTAGCTAGAAAATATTTTCTGTTGGAATATGAAATTTCTGCTCTAAATTTTATAATTTAATTCTTTTTTTAAAAATAATTAAATATCTGTCTCAGAACTGTTTGAGGGTGTCTCAATTATATCTTATGGTTTCTTTTCGTTTCTGTTGCTTTAGTTTTCGTGTATATATGACGTTTATAACGTACATGTCTTTTGTTCCTTTTGTTTTCAGGTATATCTCCAAACATTTCGTCTTTTTAATGTCATTCATATACTTTCCCTCTCACCATGTTTTTTCCCAAGTGTGTTTAATTTTCTCTAACTCATTCATGTAGATACAGTTGTCACTTGGAAGCGAAATAGTTCTGCATTAATATATCAGAGTACTCCTCATTAACAAGAATAATTAGCCTTTTCTTTTAGAGAAATTGACATTTCCCTTTTCAAGATTGAGATATTGCTATTTTAGTTACGGTTACTTTCTCATTCAATGATCTTTTATTTTACCGTCAATCCAATATATTTTCCAGATGTACAGAATATGCCGATCTGTGCACGTGTGTGCGGGGAAACTTTTGAAAAATTATTGACTGCAGTGAAAGTTTTAGGAAATTATTGACTGTAGGAAACAGAGCTACAGAATCTACTCATATGCGCGTACGGTAGCTTAGGAAAATTTTCTATTTTTTTTAAAATTTTTATTACTATTGAAAAAACAATTTTTCCCTTCTTAATTTTTCTCAAAATTTCCTCGAGAAGTCCGTTTGTCTCAGCCGAGCCGCTGCAACCTGTGGATAGATTCTTCATCTCTGATTAAATTATTCAGTTATTTACCAATTACAAATAAAAAGAACCCTAGAATTCTACGGACGAAAACTCACTCTGTCGGAAGAAATTTTTAGTAAGTGTCATGTTCAGTTTCAAACATGTGGTAATGCCTTGAGACAATATGGAAATGATACTAACATTTTATATGTTGAAGAATGATATGAATGCATATGTTTTGTATAAGAGCTAAGAGAATTACAGATGATTTTACACATAGGACAAAGAAATATTCGATCTTTTAGTTCATTTAAATCTAAAGCAGTTACAAGATAAAAGTAAAATAAAATAAATAATTAAGAAAAATAAGATGCAATATCATGACCAATACTCTTTTATTCTAAGATGTTAACATTGATTACTACTCTTACTGTAAGAAGGAAATAATTTATAATCTAGAATAGATTTATTTGTGGGTGAATATTTTAAATTCTCTTTTTGATGATAGTATATAATTGTCGAAAACGTATTTCAAATGATAACTATTCCGGCCGGTACCATTTTCAGTTCTAACTAATGCAGGAATTACAATTGATGCATCCATATCCCAAATGTTCGAATAGCTGTTCAAATGGCCTAATGTTTAATCAAGAACTGTTGCAACAAGACAATCATTATTAAAGAATAGGCTTGAACATGCAGGGACTGACGAAGAAATGTCTCGAGGTGATAAAATGCTTTAAGACTCGAATTGATTTTATCTTGTAGGTACTAGTGAGTAGTGAAATATCTTGAGATGATTTGTCCCTTTACTGCATTATGATGGAGTTATGGCCATTATACCCATTCTTCGATCTGCAGTACCGTGTGAGCAGCAGTACTAAACACGTGAGTTCCGATCTGAAATTTTGTATATAGAGAGGTCTTAGGAACACTGGAATATTATGAAAGTTTCAGACAAAATGAATGTATCCTTCTTTTAATAATTAATTTTTGAAAAATACCTGTTTGCATAGATAAATTCCAGCTTCGTGGTGAAACAGTCATGTTTCAAAAATTAATTATAGCAAGAAGGATGCATTCATTTTGTCTGAAACTTTCATAATATTCTAGTGTTTCTAAGACCTCGCTATGGACAAAATTTCAAATCGAAACTCACCTGTTTAGTACTGCTGCTCACACGGTACTGTAGCTCGAAGAGTGGGTAAAATGGTCATAACTTCATCATAATGCAGTAAAGGAACAAATCATCACAAGATATTTCACTACTTTCTAGAACTTACAAGATAGAACCAAATCGAGTCTTCAAGTATTCCATCATCTTCAGACGTTCCCTCATGAGCCTGAGCAGTTCTGACTCGGCACATGCTTATTACAGGATTATTTAAACATATCATTTGGTAACTAATTGTTTCTTCCAAACTACAGCTGTTGTACATCGTATAGACACACGATTTGAGTACCAAATATGCCAGAGCTATAGCTGAATCTGCGGATCAGTTCGAACTGGTACGGGTAGAGTATTCCTGTTTGATAGGTTGATACGAGACGAGAATTTACTATATGCAGAAAATTGATATAGTATTTGTAGCACTTTATGGTCTTTTTTGTTCACCAATATATGCAAGAGAGAAACCTTAAAGAAACAAATAGTAAAAAAAATAACAAAACAAAACTCTTTTATCATCACTATAGCAACTACGAGGCAGATATGACTAATTGAAATGTTGATTTGACCGGTATGGCGTTAGAAAAATGGAGAATGAGTGATGCCGCTATACCAGTCTATTTGAATCGATCTGATATTCCTACCAATATCGATAAGGAAAAAAACTTATTGATTACAGATTTGAGATATACTACAAGATGCTGAAGATTCGAAAGGTGTATATACACCCTACTCAGTTCTTGACCCATAAGTATTGCACCAAATCAATTCTTGTCAAAATAATTATTTAAACACTTGGCCTGACAACTAATCTGACGTTTTAAGTTATACTTATTACAGATCCAAGCAGAAGCGGATCCAAAAAAACAACCATTATGGGAGGTGGCGGTTATGGTCAAAACTTAGTTCTCGAAGCGATACAGTCTTGTTGTCTTTATTGTATCTGCAGAGAAATCAGGAAAAATCACATTGTGAGTAAGTGCCAATCGTCGGATCGCCTACCACTGGATTCAATAAGCCTAACATTTTAACGTTAAATATTCTATAATGTGCTATGAAAGTGCCAAATCTGCAGTTACCTTCTTGATTGTCATAAGGACCCTGAAAAACCATTTTTGATATTTTCTATGGATGCCAGCTTTGAATTTCATTTCCAGCATCAAGCACTTAGTTGACAATTTGTTTCTGAGCGTCTTTGAGCATGTTGGAATGTTTAGAGATATATTTTTGTTTATTTTGGGACAAATTACTATGAGTTTTCTGAGTTTTACGAGCAGAAATCCCTATTGGGCTTTGATTTATGGGAGTCCCAGAATTCATAGTAACTTTTCTCAGCATGAAAAAAAAATACACTTCAACAAGCTAGCATCTTCGAAAGTGTACAGGAACGAATTGTCAAATGAGCTCCCGTTCCTTCGAAACGGAACTTCAAGGAATGGAAACTCTGATATCTCAAATATTTTTCTTTACTTTATTGTGTTTTTTATGTTTTTGAATATTATATTTTATGTTGGAAAAAGAGAAAGAAATAAGAAAATAGAATAGAAACAGAACACAACTCTATAATTAACTAAAAGTAACGCATTTTGATCATTTTAATTTTCTTGATAAATCTAAGTGAATCCTACCAGAAATAAAAGTATTCAAATTAACGACAAAACTTTGTAATAGTGAACATTTTTTTTTCTTTTATTATTCTCTGAGATTGTGCATCGCTTTGAGTTACGAACTGTCAGTCATTTATAAAATAATGTAAGTATAGAATATTTTCTTTGAAAAATTTGCACATAATATTTGCTTGACAAAATGGTTAGAGTTTCTGCTTACAATATTCTTTCTTTGTTTTAAATGATATTTGTTACCATAGTAGGATATAAAAAATATTCTCCATAATTTTTTTTTGTTATCTATCATGGTATGTAAAGCTTCTCTACATACTCTTTTCAATTAATTTTTTCTGTTTTGCTCTAGAAAGACTTTGATCAACAAACTTCTTTCAGATAGAATAAAAACAAAGATATTCTGCGATGCCGACCAAAATAAGTTTCCGGGCATTGGAAAGCCTAAGAAAGATGTTCTAGAGTGAAAATGAGATTCTCACCCATCTTGGAAACCATTTTTGAATCTTTTGAATGCTCTAAAACTCATACAGGTCAGTATTCCGAAATACCTTTGTTTTTAAGATAGAACTATCTATTACGTCTTTTCGATGTTACGTGCAATCAGGCAAAGTCCTGAAATTCGTTATATCACCATCTCAATATCCTCAACTCCGCAAGTGACTTAAACGCAAAGTCAGGAACTTACAAGAGAACTCTTCTAATTGATAACTTCCTTTTGGGCTAATATGTAGCCCATAAGTAGAGCTTGCAACATACATGAAATTCCTAGAAGGGTTCGTGTCCTTAGATCTCCTATCCACAAGTTATGATCATTTTATTGAACTTTTAACTATCGCAGAGTTTTATCAAAATCCTAAGTCCCAGGAAATTTCATCTAAAAATTTGCCCAAGAAAAAAGCTCATGAATCTAATCATATTCTGAAACTTTCAGCTCAAATCGATGAGTTTTTCTCAAGATAGGAGATACTCCAAATGTAGACTTTTATCAGAACCGTTGCAGAAAATCAGTGGCTTTTTGAAGGGTATGATCCCAGAAGAGAAGCATTCATTTGAGCTGAAATTTTCAAGATATAATTAAGTTTATGAAGTCCGTTATTGGGAAATTTTCAGATGAAAATTCTTGGAGCTTGGATTGCTGATAGGACCTTGCAATAGGTTGAAAAAGTCAATAAAATAATCATAACGTGAGGATGAGTGACTGAAAGGTACGAACCCTACTTATAAGCCAAATATTAGCTCAAAAGGAAGCTATTATCTGACAGAGTTTCCTAGTTAGTTGTAATTTTCATCCTCTTTCGTTCTTAAGTCTCTTGAAAACAGTTTCAAATTCAGTCATTCCCTCGACTGAAGAGAGGGTGATACGAAAAAAACTGAAATGCGTTTGTGTGTGTGTGTGTGTGTGTGTGTGTTTGTGCCAGGGTCAAAAAAACGTTTGATAGGTCAAAGGTTAAAAAAACATGTTTTCAAGAAAATAACGATTTTTATAAAGTTTGACCAAAGGTGATCGGGGAATCGATTGGCATGATTAGTTTTTTAGTTGTCTAACCCAAAAAGTTACTTTTTTACCAAAAAAGTTTTTTTGACCCAAAAAATTATTTTTTTACGAAAAATGTTTTTTTGACCCAAAAATTGTCTTTTTACCAAAAAAGTTTTTTTGACCCAAAAAATTATTTTTTCACGAAAAATGTTTTTTTGACCCAAAAAATTATTTTTTCACGAAAAATGTTTTTTTGACCCAAAAAATTATTTTTTCACGAAAAATGTTTTTTTGACCCAAAAAATTATCTTTTTACGAAAAATGTTCTTTTGGCCCAAAAAATTATTTTTTACGAAAAATGTTTTTTTGACTCCAGGTTTCGAGCTACTCAGACACGTTGGTGACTGGATTTCACCAAACCATGTTCTTTTTATCCTAGGTTTCGGAACAATCAGAATTGTTGGAGACCGGGTTTCACTAGATCATGTTCACTCGACTGAAGAGAGGTCATTGTAAAAAATAAAATGCGTTTGTTTTCTTGTATGAAACTCAGTGCAATTATGGTTGTTCGATCGCGGGTTATCGAGCAATCAGACTGTTTCAGGCTGAAATCTTAATCTAGGGTTCTCGATTTCGGGTTTTTGATCATTCAGATTCTTCCATACTAGAAATCCAACCGATTAGAAGCTGTGCTGCACAGGGAGCGGCTAGTCGTGAGTGGCGCCCCGTAGGGGCGCCGACGAACGACTAGACGCTCATAGTTTCCTTGACTGAAGGGACGGTGATATGAAAAAAACTAAAATGCGTTTGTCTGTGTTTGTTGCAGGGTTAAAGCTTAGCCAAATGTTTTTGATATCCCACTTTGGTCCAATCAGTCTTTCATGCTGACATTTGGGCCAATCAGATTCTTTCAGCCTGTAACTTCCGCCAATCACGTTTTTTTTTAACGCGGGATTTTGACCAATCGGATTCTTTTAGTCTCTAACTCACATCAATGACATTTTTTCCACTTCGGAATTTCGACCAATCAGATTCTTTGGCACTCGGAAATTAAATAATCAGGATTGAGAGTGGTTTGTGTTAGTAAACGTTCTGTATCACTATGTGTAGTTCGATCGTGAAGACAAAAAGTGTAGTACAACTAAAAGCAATCGATTTCTTAGGAAATCCTGCATATATGAGACGATGAGATATATGATCTCGGCCGTCAAGCATTTTTTTCTATAGTTTTACATGGGGTATCTAAAATTAAGACTAGCTGTTCCGCGTTAGATTTTGGTAGGACGTGATTACCGTTAATGGAACGAAGGTAAATATTGGAATATAACACGTTTATATGAATGTATATCAATCGCAGAAAAATAACATTCGAATTCCATAGGAACGTAACATAAACGTGAACAAAACACATTCCGCTCTCAATCTTTCGTAGCGTAGCACTATTTTCTGAATTTTGAAGTGAAAATTTTTTAATTGGAAATTGCTTAAATTTGATGCGGAAACCCAAAGATAAGTGGCTTAGATCGTAAATGCAGATATGCCAGAAGTTGAGGGAGAAGAACTATATGGCTGTGCGGCTTGCTGTGAGTGGCGTCCCTTCCGGGCGCCGACGAGCGACTAGCTGCTCATATGTCTTATTAAAGATGTATAAACATCTGAAAAGAAAAAAATAATTTTATATGGGTATACATATGTGGAACACCATCGACTTCAAGATAAGCTGAAGTATAATAAGTCCGCTCTGAAAGTGTTATTCGCAGAAAGACAGTTTATGAAAATTTTTTTAAACTGAATAATATATTCCCTCGACTGTAGGGAGGGTCTTACGAAAAAAACTAAAATGTGTCCGTATGCTTGTTTGTGTCAGGTCAAAAGAACACATGTTTTTTTGACCCCAAAAAAATGTCTTTTTACCAAAAAAGTTTTATTGACCCAAAAAATTACTTTGTTACCAAAAATGTTTTTTGACCCCAAAAAATGTCTTTTTACCAAAAAAGTTTTTTTGACCAAAAAAATTATTTTTTCACCGAAAATGTTTTTTTGATCCCAAAAAATTATTTTTTTACCGAAAATGTTTTTTTGACCTCAAAAAATTGTCTTTTTACCGAAAATATTTTTTTGACCTCAAAAAATTGTCTTTTTACCAAAATAGTTTTTTTGACCCAAAAAATTGTCTTTTTACCAAAAATGTTTTTCTGACCCAAAAAAATACTATTTCACCAAAAATGTGTTTTTGACCTCAAAAATGTTTTTTTGACCCCAAAAAATTATTTTTTTCCCAAAAATGTTTTTTTGACCTAAAAAAATATTTTTTTGTCAAAAACTTAAATTTTTTAGCAAAATTGTTTTTTTGACCTAAAAAAATAGTCTTTTTAGCAAAAATCTTTTTTTTACCAACGAATTAAGTTTTGCCGAAAAGCTTTTTCTATCAGTCTCGCCTGGCTACATATGCTATGATGACCCGTCTGTCTACGCTGGGTGTGGTGACTCATCTTTCTAAACGGACCATTATGATTCATCGGTCTAAACGGGCCCTGAGGATTCCTACATCTACACATGGTACGACTAAGCACTTCAATACCGACCTATATATATATATATATTTGAGTATCACTGGAGCCAATGATTATTCTGGGTACTTTTAGCTATCTTAGTGGATACATAGATAAGTACCTTTATATGTATTGAAATAGTTCAAAATTCTGAAAGGATTAGTATACAGAACGGAAATTCGGCTGGTTATTCGAGGTTAAACGACAAAATTTGTGGATTTGAAAATCACTCTAACGAAATGATATTTCTCAAAATATTGGAGTTTTATACAGTTTGACCTAAAGTTTTTCGGGTCGGAGAATCATAATTTACAGGCCATCTTCGAACTTTTTTAAAATTTTTATTTTTGTTTTTGGCCAGCCAGGAAACCCGTATTTTTCGAATCTAACGATTTCTCATAAAGTTTGACGAACGGCTTTTGGGATCGGGGATTCCAAATATATAGATAGTTTTGGTCAGAGGAGGCGTTTTTTAATAGAATAAGAATTTTTTATAAAATGTGACCAAAGGTGTTCGAGATGGAGAACTCCAATATGAGCTCCATTTTTCTCTAAACTCCAGTGGTGGACCAAGAACTAATAGAAATCAATTTTTGAATAAACGACCTCCAAATGTATTCAGGTTATAGCAGAGCTTCAGTATATTGTCTATGTGGATTGAAATACTATTCTCAATCCTAAAAATATGAGTCTTCGCAGTGTTAAATGCTCGTGCGCAGATAGTAGAAGATAAAAAATTAACGCAAGAATTATTTTTTGTATCTAGGTTGACTACCTCCGCAGACTTTTTTTAAAAAGAAAGCAGATAAATTGGGCTTAACATCCAGATACCATTTTTCTGGTCAGAATTTGCCGCCAGGAAGTTCATTATGTAGCCTGGGGAGGGATTTACAAAAAAAGTGGAAATAGTGAAGAGAGAAGCGGGGAGTCAGGAGTCAGGAGTCAGGAGTGGCGTCCCAAAGGGGCGTCGACGGGTGATGCAGAGCTGTTTGCCGGAAGATTCACGCAGTATTCATTTTCTCATTGAGAGTAATCGAAAGAAAATGCGTAAACTTTGTAACATCCGTGAATTTGTTCAGTCAATCAGGAACTCAAACATCTTCGACCAAAAGGAGAAACAGGTAACATTGTATGAGTGGAAAGTGTCATCGCAGTTTCTTTTAGAAATAAAGTTACCGAAAGCCAAACAGATATAAGAACTTTGGGTTAGATGTTCATTTATTGGTCCTCTTAATGTATAAAAGGCTCTTCCAAAAGCAAGAATGAACTTGTCATTTCTGAAACTCACAATAGTGTAATATATTGGGAAATGATGGTAAAGTGCTAGTAGTCGAAAAGTTGAAAAATGAGCTTCCAATATGTACTTCGTTTTGTTGATAGTTGTTCATCACGTTTTATGTGATATGGTGTTTCTTTTAAACTTCCAATTATTAGTAACGTCTAATGAAACTCTGTCGAAACTTCTTGAAAATTTAGTATGATCAATTCCAATCTTCGCTCTACTCTTGAATGGTTCCAAACCAAGAATTGGAACCAATGCATTTTAGTTTGCATCGATTTATTTTTTCTCCAAGTATATATATAGTGTTCTAAACTGGTTCTCTAAAGAAAATGGAAAAGAAGTTTTCAGCGTTTAAATTGCATTGTTCTCAGAATCTTAAGCGATGATCTTAGTAGCCCCATATAAGATATTATTTACAGATATAGGGGAGTAAGACATGAGAGCTATAAGTGAGGAATGACATCTCGAAGTGGCTCCGATGACCGATGAGAAGATACTTTATTAGCTTTAAATGAGATGTGGTTTTACAGGAAGTTTCGAAGGAACTGTTTGATATTTCCGTTGAGTGGCTAGCTACGATAACGAGGATCCAGAAACAACTATGGGATCTTGGTCACAAGGTTTTTCTGAAGAGTACGGTGTTACTTTCTTTATACTCTGCTTTGAGGATTGAGCTAAGCGATGCCCAATGGCCGACGCGTTACTTATTCACTCGACTGTAGTGAGGGTCCTATGAAAAAAAAAGTTTGTTTGTGGGTTTGTGTCACGGTCAAAGGTCAGAAAGACATGTTCTCAGAAAGATCCATGAAAGATCATAGCTTTGACCAAAGTCAACGGTTAATCCTAAATCAAAAGTTTTCGGGGTCGGGAAATCGAATGGTACCATTAGTTTTTGAATTTTTTCAAGTAATTTTTTTTACTAGAAAAAGGTTTTTTAAGAAAACAATGATTTTGTAATGAGAGAGTTTTCATTGAAGCGCTGATTAAGAGAATATCGTATGAAGTTGTTAATGGTGCTTCGGACTCTTCAAGTTGGTCTTTGTTAGATCTAACGGATTAGGTATGAACAAAGAAGAAATGACAACAGGGGAATCATTGTAACCGGATCTCAACTTAGAGAAGTAATAAACGAGACAACATGGAACTTAATGAGGTACACTAATAATGAGAGTCATGGGTAGTATGAATTTTTTTTTTGATAAAAGAAAGAGTATAGAAGAGAATATCAGTTCACTTATACAGTATATTCAGATTCAGATTGTAGGAAAGAAGAATTTGTTGGAATTCATCAATTATATGTTATATGTGTGATCATTTTCAAGTATTTTCTTATATAATGAGTACAAAATAATAATCTTTAATCAGAGCATCTGTTCTTTATTATTATAACTGTGAAGACAATTTTTTTGTGCCTTCAACTTTTAAAATGTGATGCCGTTTTAAGTCAATAGTAATAGAGGTGAAGAAACTAAGACTGGTATATTTCCTCGACGAAAGGAGAATTACACAAAGTAAGATAAGCTTGCTTGTCATCGGATCAAAAGAACATCGGTTTAAAGATCACTGCTCAGTTATTTTCAATATACGGCTTTCGTTCAATGAGATTATTGAGTCTGGGAACTCAGCCAGTCATGAACTTTTCATATTAGACTTTTGACTAATCAGAGTCTGTCTGTTTGAAATTTCAGATAATGCAATGCTTTCCAAAATCTAGCTTTCGCCCAATCAGAATTTGTGAATCTGAGCTTTAAGGCGATCAGTATTTTGTGATTTTATTCCTCATTGAATCAGATTTTGAGGAACTCATGTATCTCAATATTCCTTATTTGTAAAAAGTAACCAAGATTTCGCAGCGGTGTTTCATAAACTTAAACTTAATGCATCTGTTTATAGATGTATGTGCCTTTGCCTGTTTATTTTAAGTTTCCTATATAGGGTCCTTTCGTCGTAGATCTTGCAATTCTTTCAAGTTAGCGAAGCGTTAATTAGTGTGGTTCTGAATACTAGAGAATGAGCTCATGTGAAAGTGGACTTCAACATGAGAGCGACTAGCCGTGAGTGACGCCTCGCAGGGCCGCCAACGAATGACTAGTCGCTGTTTTCTTCAATTTCGTTTGGTTTTTGCGTTACCTCTAAACGATTTTTTTAGCAAGAAAACGAAGCGTTACATTGGTCTATGTTCATTTCCTATAAAAAACCGAGAAGTCAGGAGTGCAGTGGAGCAGGGATAGCGATGATTGACTGTGACCTGTGATTCACGTTGTCATACGCAAGTCTTAACAGAAAGTTTAAAGACTTGATCTTATGGAGTAGTCGTCACTAGCAAACCGTGTATATGTGCATTTGTATCCAGCACAGTTATCAAAACAGAATCCAGCGACCAGTAAGAGATAATGATAGATAGAATTCAGTCGAGGGCTAAGCGAGTCGTAGCGACGAGCGTTACTTGTAGTTCTTTAGTTCAGAGTTTTCAGTCACATCAAAGTTTCGGCACTCGGAAATTTATAATTTGATGACTTCAATTCATCCATGATCCTTAAGTCCTGACTTTGAGAAGCCATTTTACGAAAGAGCCAACGCAAACATCAAAACATATCCTTAATTGATATCGTGTATTTCAATAAAATTTTATCCCTATATAACTTCAAGTGATATTTTGTAAATGCCGAAAACTTTCATCTTTATAAATCATTCTCTTTTTTGAAATACTCGATGTACAACTGAGATATTTTCAAATAAAAAACGAGTGTAAGTAATGCAATACTTATGCCTTATATATTTCACCATTACTCAACATTACTGAACCGTCATTCTATTCCGCGATGTCGCACGCTTCGGAAAAATCCCTACCCCGGAATTAATTTCCTCCGATTCCGGAATTTTAGAAATATCGAACTAACTCGGTATATTCTATAAAAATCGAATTTTCTTAATTTTTGGAATTTCTAGAGTTACATCCGATTCCCGAATTTCTTCTCATACTCATACACAGCTTATCTTGTATAGTTAAAGATGAGCATCTAAAATAAGTGAGCTATTCCAGATCGTAATTTCAGAAATTATATGAAAGTGGAACTCGACAGAATCAGACAGACTTTCTAAGAATTCCCGTCAATTCCATTGAATTCCAGAATTCCTTTTTATCCCCATTCCTTAGCTTGCCTTGTGCAGTTGAAGATAAATACCCAGGTGGAACAATCTGGCAAGGAATCGGTTGGCTTCGGGCTATTCTGTAGCTTTCATGACAGCACTATTCCGACGAACACATCCAGTGGCAGGATTTGACCGACGTGGCCTGGAATCGACAGGAACTTGTCAAAACCGGCAGTGAATACGATCACCTGAATACTGCTTCCATGTTTCACTGATTCCTGGTGTTTCTCTGCCGGAAACTGTGACTTTTCCTTCTCTTTCCAGCCAGTTCTGGCCGTTCCCGGAGGCTGGAATCTTCGGCCCAGGGGATTCTTGCGTCGATGTTCCGGTATTTTCCGATGGGCTCCGAACGGAATTTCGAGGATTATATCGAAGCGAAATTAGACAAAATTCCGAGCAATTCCAACAATTTCCTCCTATTTCCGAATTCTATATGATGGATGAGGGTGAGACGGATTTTCGGAATTGTATACAATTCAAGAATCAAATGAAATTGCGGCAATTTCTACAATTTGGTGGAACTCGGTTCTTGCCGAATATATCGAGTTAGTTCAATATTTTCGTAATTTTGAAATCGGATGAAACTGATTCCGCATTATGCAACATCATGGAATAGGTCATATTCTCAAAATGGTAGATTTAATCATGGAATTTTGTAAGTATATGCTAGAGTAGGTATTCTACGTATTGAACAACTTGGCGTCTTCTTAGCATGTTCAATGATATAGAGAAGTTTTATAAAATCCTATGTATGCCTTTTATATTATGATCAGGCTTTTTATCACTTATGAGTGAGGTATGAGCTTCCGATTTGAGACGATGTACTGCTACTCATCAACTACTAGAAACACCTATCAGAACTTTGACATCTTGCTTTTGACCCGAACAAGTACGTGTTTTAGAATATATATATATAAGCCATTTCAGATTAACCACGACGACTCTTCTAGAAGCTGCTCTACACTGTAAAACAAGAGAGTATAAGAATAAACCCTTTAACGGCTCATGAGAGTGTAGCATATAATAAACTCTTAAGGATTTATGGAAATTTGCTCACACAGAAACGGTTTATTATACGTTGCATTCTCATAAATTATTAAGAGGTTTACTCTTCTATTTCTTATTTCTTATAGTATATCAATGTTTTCCAATTTGACTAGTTTTTACATGCCTTTTATATCTCAGGTCGAAGATACTGGAGCCCGGATGCCTGAACTTCCAGATGGAATCTGCAAGAAAAAACACCGTTTCCGGCAAGAAAATCAATCGGAATATTTTCCAGTTGGAATACTGCTTCCATGAAATCGTCAGAATTATCCGGAACCGCCCGTTTCCAGGCCGCATAGTTCGTCCTGGGTAGAGAGAAATGTGTAATAAATTTCTACGCAACTCATTCAATGAAATCTCAGTTCAATAATTTCTGAAGCAGTACTCCGTGAATTTTCGGCAAAAATCGTTAGGAAATTTGCTGTTTCCTGTCAGAACCTTCCAGGAATCTGACACAAGAACACGGTGACCATATGTGAATGCCGGTTCTGACAGATTCCTGTCGATTTCGGGCGAAACCGAATAAATTCAGTCACCAAATCGGTTCACCGAAATATCATGGAACCGGTCGGTCCGGCTCAATTCGATGCGAAAAAGTCAGACCGGTTCCGACTCTGGTTCCAACCATATCGATGTTTCGGCAAGCATCCCTGGTAGTGTCAATGCACATTTTTTTGTCCAGAATATATTCTGATATATCTAATTCTACAGACTTCTGTTACATTCATCAATCGTGTTTGAAAATCTTTGCGGGATTGCTTCATCGATCGACATTCGTCATCATATTTAGGCTATACTTTTTTTTTTATGCATTGTATTTGGTATAAAATAGGACATCCTAGAATGTAAAAACTTAAGGATTGATCAAAAAAACAAGACAACACTCATTTTTACTGGCACTTGCAACATCATTTTTCTCGTACTATGTGATATAAACATAGAGACGACCACGTAATAATCCATGGAGTGGAGTATCACTCTTTCAATGTACTAATATATTTTTCGTTCCAAAGAAGTTAAATTCGATTATTTTTAAGATTGTCTATTTAAATTTTTTCTAATTTATTATTATTGTCTTTAGAAAAAGCATTGCATTCTTAGAATAAAATATTCAAGTTGGCACTGAAGTTATAAGATAAATACTTCAGTCTTCGAGAGATCCCATTCATCAATTCTATTCATTCTTTATGATGAATCTCAAAGCTCTATTTCGTTGGCTTTACGAACAGCTACAAGATTACAATCTTTTTCTGCCCGAAGAAAATGATTATGACGATGATGAAGAACCACAAGATCCAGCAGCTGTTCTTAGACATCAAAAATATGCAACTTGGTTATATATTCCTCTTCTCTTTAGTGAGTAGGATGCAGATTTTCGTTTTAGAACATACAATTATTGATAAATTGGTAAAGGAAAATTTCATACACAAACAAACATATTGACTTGATTAGTTATTCTTGTAGAGATGCACATCTTATGTGCGCATAGGAGCTCATCTTTACCGAAGATTTTTTGAGGTATCAGAGATTTCGAATATCGGAGATTCGAGAGATGCCAAGACACTTTCTATTAGATTAGTCAAATATTGTAAACACAGAAAATCAGTATGCTATCCAGAGGTGCAGAATCTTCCGTGAAACGATTGAGTTTGCGCCCCCGGGGAAATTTATTCGCAAATTTTTTCCTTTTGAAAAGTAACAATTCAAGAAGTTCACACAGAAATACTCCAAAAATTTCCCCAAAAACGAAAAATTTCCCCACCCGCGCGGGTGCGCACGAGGAAGATTCTGCACCTCTGATGCTATCTACCAAGAAACTCATTATCTCTCTATAGGAGTTTTGTTCTTACGCTTACCCTGCGATTTTGCATAAGGTGAATATTAGTCATATACAATCAATAACCACCACCTCCATCCATTAACAATCTCATTCATTCGTACTCTAACTTTTCTGTGTGTTTTCGTCATCACAGTCAGTTACCACAATGCACTGTATGCTTTAAAATGTGATTGATATTCTCTGAATATTTTTTTGGCGTAGTTTGGATTCTTGCGAAAACAATCTCCTTGGACTTTTTGCACATTTCTCTGCAGTTCTGTCGTATTTCGATTATTATACTTGGCCCGCATCTCCAGAATCTTGGATTTTTTAAATGTGTGACACACTGCTGAAAAAAAATAAAAGCGCGAAATGAAGATGAGTAACTTTTTCTAATTAGTAAAGAATTAAGATTACTCTGACAACAGAATAATGAAAGCAAATAAATATATTGATTAAAAAGAATATATTTGTCTCACTATTTATTGAGAAAATCTATGATTATCTCGTATCCTCTTTCGTTAACTTCTAAACCGTAAGTCTAGATGTCTCTCTCTCATCATATGAATACAATTAAGAGTACAATTGAAAGATACTTGAAATCAGATATTTAAAGACATATGAAACAGAAGTACTCAATCTGGAAAACTATTGACAATTGATTTTCATTGATAACTGTTGTCTACGAGTAATCAATGGAAAATGGTAAGAATGTTCCAGCAAAATCTATGAATGTTTATCAATGTCATATTATTATTTACATATTATAAAACTTATTATTTTTTTAACTAACGAAGGAAATACTCGAAGTGGTTAACTGCTGTAGAGTCTCAAAAGAACATGTGTCATATGTGTCCACTGTTTCTCATTTGTTAACTACTACCTCTATGATGACAGTTGGCATTACAGAAACACCATTATGCTTTATAGAAAAGCAATATATTCTGAAGATTTCACAGTAATTTGCTGATGAAAAAACGAGTTTATTTTGAAGTTTCTAGCTAATAGAATAATTTTGTGTTCGAAACTATCATACTAGAGGATGAAAATCCTTCTTATCTGCTAAAACTTGAAAATTCAATATCTCACGAGGGAGGTATCCGAAGTGTTCACTCGACTTAGAGCTCATATTTTGCCCATAAGTAGGCCT